>CM073772.1:79122775-79410539 GCA_037158775.1 Hetaerina titia | reverse complement strand
AAAGAGTTAAAATTGCCCATTTTTAACAGTAAGAATCATATAAAGTTATACGGCTCAATTCTATTCCATCGATCTTTTCTGTTAAAAAAATGTTTTTAACATTATTTTTTGCAGTAATTCTTCATGGATAAAGTAAATGCGTAGATAATAATATGAGTAAAGTAGGATATATTAAAGATTTATTTTCGTATCTATGAAAGTGAAATTATATCAAGTAATTAAAGAAGTAATGTGTTACATGTTGGATTAATGATAACTAAAATAGCAGATCTATTTCCTTAACATGATAAAGTTTCAAGGATATAATAGGAAACTATTCACCTACTCTAATTAGGGCTTTATTTTATAAGATTAACACGGATTAGAGACCACGAAAGACACTGCATTTCTTATTGTAATTTCAGAGTTGCCCCCTGGGTGGATAATAGAGCATAGGTACCTATAAAGATTTAATTTAATTCATAAAATACTATAAGCCTTTGCAGTAGCTGAAGAAATAATTAATGAAGGGTATGCAAGTGATTAGATGCTTAGAAATTGTTAGATTTCCTTGGATCATTGAAATGGACTCTCTGAAAATGACTCTGCTGTGTGATATTTAACCTAACGCTTTTGGTAACTAGAAATATGCGGAGTGAGTCCATCAACACTGAAGGCTTCTTCATAAGTGCTGCTTGTGAGAATCATCGCTTAAACGAATTTGACACCGCGCTATATCTGACTGAATCGGCAATGCAACTCCTTGATACTTTGGCGGTAGGATGCTCGGTGCTGAGATTAAATATCGCCCGTAATAATTTCCTCTTTCGTAACCAACTCTCCAACACTCCTTCCCACCGGAGATCTCAAAAGAGCCGCACTATATTTCAGTATGGAAGGATATATAACGAAGACCTGGGAGCACCACAGCTTGCCGGCCTCCCAGTCGGTTCGCCGTCCGCACCATCCAACCGAGGCGCCTCTGCCGTCTCTTGGCGCTGGTATTGGCGGCGTGGGGATGGGAGATTAGAGCGAAAGGGTGGGGGAAGGAGTGGAGAGGGAGCAACAAAAAACAAAAGCAGGCGCCGCAGCGCACTGATTTATGAGGTCGGCGGGAGCCAGAGGGCCGGCAAAGACCGCGATTCCTTCCGCTTCCTCGGGCGTGAAAACGTTGGAAGACGGCTAAGGAGATGGGAGGAAGAGGAGAGCGGGGAGTGCGAGGGTGGGAGGAAGACTTCCAGGCTGGGGTTAGGGGGGAGGGACGGGGATGAGAAAAACATAAATATAAGGCGGAAGAAGCGAAATTTGGGGTGGGATGAGCCTTAATCTTCTCCTTGAGAGTCGTAACCTTCTAGAACTGTAGAAGCAACCACGATCCTTAATTCAAGATCTTTCCAAATATACATACACGCATAATGGCAACAACTTCATCACCCACGGAGATTTACCGAAATGTGGCGATGATTCCCTGTGCAGTTTCAGGGAACAGCACTGCACCTCGATGCATTTCTATGCACCAAAATATGACCAAAATTAAGTCCATGGGCTTCCATAACAATTGATTGACAAGGTTGCTTGCATTTTATGGTAGGAGATTTGAGAGATGATAATTTTTAAGTTTTCAAAGGAGTTCTTGCTACCTACGTAGGCTCTATCCCAAATGGAATCTTAGTAACAGAATGTCCAATACACCTAATTAAACACTGAATAATAAATAACCTTAAAACGTCAACAGTTTAAATAGTATATAATACCATTGCAGGGCCTCAGGGCCTTAATTCACAAACTTTAATAAAGCTATATTATAATTCTTTCATGCCTAACTAGGAAGAAATAGAAGCAGATAGAAAATGATTTCATTTTTGAAATGAATTAGTTACTCCATAGGAATTGAAATGTTAGGTCTATCAAGTTGAACACGTTAACATTAGAAAATTCATAATGTTTTAATGTTCACTCAAATGTCCAACTGGACGGATAATCCTTTCAAAGTAAGGGTGTGTTCACAAGATTCCTGAGAGATATTTAAAAAAAATGGAAAAAATATGCATTTGTCCGTGAAATTTATAAAAAAAATATTATATATTTGCGCTAATTGTAAAATTGTGTCCCAAATAAATAATACACATTGATCACAGTTTAGCATCCAGGGAATTCAAAGCAGAAAAAAGTTAGTGAAATACTATGAACTTCCCTTATAGCTTCCGTCCACTGCTGATAAGCATTTATCAAAAGAAAACTGGACCTCAGCTTGTTGAAAAATCGCTAGTGATCCCGGAATTATAATTAACTCACAGTTTCAAACAATATTTTTCACCTATCACTCCGCGGACATAGTAGTTTCGGGAACGAGATTTTGTTATAATTCGCGGAGGGACGACACATGAACAGCCGCAATGGAGTTTCTAAGAATTTACGACCTCACTTAAATTTTTCAACTCACAACAGAATCTATTATGGAAATGGCTAACCACGACGGAACGTGTGAGTTATTGTCGCCTGTTCCCTAAGTTAATAAAAAAAATCCCCGCACTCATTGTTCCCCCATAATTGCTCCCTCTTCGTCCTGGCTCATTTGGAATGTAAAGCGGCTTCAGTGTGGTGAGCGCCGGCTAACGACGCCCGTAAATGAAAAGAGAGCAACCGTAAAGGTGGAGAGGCGCTTGGAAAAATTTTACTAGCGCCGGCCGCCGAGGTCGCAAATAAACTTTTAGGGACGAAAAAAATAAATAAATGACAGTCTGCGAGGCTCGTGAAAACTGAGGGAGGAGGCAAGAAGAGAGGTGGTGTGGGAGGAGAGGAGAGAGAAAAACATGCGGGAATAAGAGGAGGTGGAGTATAGGGGATATCTAGGGGCGAAGTGGGATGGGGGAGGGGGCGGCATCGCACAATTGCAACCAACGAGGCGCGTCACGCTGCCGCTGGTAATGCGACAGTGCTGCCACCAAACGGCCCGGTCCCTCTCTCCCTTTTTATACGCGCAGAACACTCCTCCATTAAACTTCCACTCATCCCTTCCCACACCCCCACCCTACCACAAGCACACATGAACACAAACACACACCCACCCCTCCTTCTCACTTCTCGAAATTTATTCGTTCCCATTTGATACGCTTTTACTTCTGCCACCGTCGGACAAATGAAAAGGGGAGGAAGATATAAAACATTGATTGTAAAGAGAAATTTAAATAAAAAAAATCACGGGGGGAAGGGTGCGGTGGGAAGGGGAGCGGTGTAAGGAGTGAGGGAAGGACGGCAGGAAGAAAAGAAGAAAGAGGACCCCGCGTAGGAAGTGCGGAGATTTTTGGGATTTACGCGCCGTATCTTCCGCGAGGGAGGGGTCCTGGTGAGGGGGTCGGCGGCCACAGTTGGAGCGGGTAGGGAGGGGGGGAAATGCTTCCTCGGCCCCGCGACGCGAAGTAACCCACTCTCTCTCTCTCTCTCTCTGCGCTATCTCCTTCCTCTCCCTCTCTCTCTTACTCTCTGTCCCTTCCTTCCGACGAAGGAACATAACTCAAAACGTTTTGAATCCTTTCCCGCTGGCGCCGTTTCCCGGTTCCCACTCCCCCATGAGTCCCTTTCGGATTCGGTGTAATCTCAACACCCCAAAGAAAGTATCCTCGGCTCAAAATTATAAATTATGCTTTTTTTTACGGTCGTCTCTCCAAGATTTTTAAAATAGCGCTAGGCTTTTGTTTGTCCCTAGAGGTGGATTTATGGTGGAAATTTGTCATCCAGTATGAATTCGCTCCCCACGTGCATTATTAGACGGTTAGTTGCATATAAAGCAGCTGAGTGACCTCGTTTCACTCGTTGAAATCTTGAATTACCGATTAAAAAATAACTTATCCTGGCCTCAAGTAGCGACAAGGAATCTCAAACACATTTGAAACCCACCCCTTTATAGGCACGTTTTATTGACATCATTTGATTCTCTTTTTGATATTACTGTCCATTGTGCCCGCTCCGACCTCACACAACACATTACTTAGCTAATGAGTATTACTTTGGAACTTCTTAATATAATTAATCGGCTCAAGGGGGAAGAGGAATGCCAGTACACAGGTATGTAGATGGCCGTCCAAAAGCTGGAAACCAGGACAGTCAATGAGTGGAGATTGCTACATAAAACATAACTACATAACATACACTAAGTTCTCGATGGATTTTAGTCAAACTTTGAGACGCATGCATGGACCAAAAGTTGTAATTTGTAATTAAGAAAAGAATTATGTAAGACTTCGTGATGTATTTATTCGAGTCAAAAGCGTCATATAAGGAACACTCTCCATTTGGTCAAAAGTTTTCATAATAAATTTGGAACACAAATTTTTCTATGTTTTTCAAACCTTTCGTATGAGATGTCCAAAAGTATTTTTTTAAGGTCATATGCTTCGGTAGAGTTACTATTCGCAGTGAAAAAGGGGTGATTTCGTAGGCTAAGTCACATTGAATTTTACAAATAACGTAGCTCATTTTCAAGAAACTGCGGGAGATGCCGCAACAGTAACTTTTAACGGAGTCATCCGCTCTCTGAAATTGTTGCAATGACGTAGCTCATCATTGTTAATAATTTTTCGAACTTTCTAACCTACAAGTTTTTCCTTCCGGAATTAAACTTTTCTAGAAATGAGGGGTTAAGGGTATTGTCCTAAATCAATTATTATTTAATTCACTACCTCACACTGTCGATCCTTTTTATTTATCATTTAACAATTTCACCACCCAAGATTTATCCCACCTGTCAACAAATTAATTAATTCCCCATGTCCATGCTCGGTTCTCGTGGTTTACTGTTCTGATGTTATTGTATCTCCTCTTTCATGTTTTTGTTATATGTTCACTCTATATTGGCGCTACTGCTGTATGTGAATAAGGTTTTATATAAACACACAATGGTAAGCACGAAAGAAATTAATTCATGTCAAAATTAAGGGACTCGAAACAGGGAAATAGTTGACAGAGTCTATTTTTTGTCAAAAGGATCCTTTTTGATTCATCATCTTAGCACAAAACACCTGGACCAAGTTAACTGAGGTAGTCAGCTGTAGTGAAAGGGAAAGATTTCCAACATACAAAAACAAAATATTTTTATTTCAGGACTCGTTCACTAATATTCAAGCACAAAAGCTTATCTAAACCTTTATCGTATTTTCTAAGAAATCTCAATCATAATCTAACTAAAGTAATCTAATACTTATCTAAATAAATCATATTTAGTGCGTTCTTAAATAGTGACTCTAGTGTAAACCTCAGCAAAAAAAATATTTTTTAAATTTGCATGATGGTAATAGGAGAACTTATCGTTTGGAATATTGATATTTCGAAATAATGTAGATTTAGGACTACGTATATTATTATTCAAATCGTACTATATTTTAAGAAACACTAAAGTCATTGTCTATAAAAAATCAGAATAGTAGTTAAAAGTGCTATGTATATTTCTTCCTGTGTCTACTTAGCAGAATCATATATTCCTGGGAACAACAAGTCATTCACCCCTAGTATATAAATTTCCAAATCCTTTATTGAACACTGTGAAATTGGAGAGTGATCGTTTCTCAAATTATCATTGAGCATTCATGTAATTACCTTAAATTATAATCGAATTAGCATGATTTTCAATTTGCACGCAGATGTAGGACTTTACATTGAGAGTATATTTTGTAGTTATGAAATGCGATTTTGTGGAAGTGTGATAAAAATTATGATTTTCATTGAGGGAACATCACCTACGTATCCGGTGATTTCATGCCATGTCTGGTGGTTTCTTGGGTGATTAATTTGAGTAATAAATTTAAGCCTTAATGCTAATAGAAGCTAATTTTATAACCTAATGATGGAAATGCAAAACAACAACATACATGTGATCATTAAAGCAAATGATGGACTCAAAGGACAATTTCTTGCAGTCTTGAGGTTAAAGTTAGAGAGAGTCGTCTAGAATGTTTCCTTTCTGAAATCATAACTGTTCAGCTACCATATTAAACTTTTTTTTCATTCTTTGAAAATTATTTCATACTAAAACTGATGATATTAATTAAACTATGCGGCAGTTAATTAGTGTGAGCCGCCTCATTAATTTTTGATATGGCGAGGAAGAGAAGACTGTGAAAGTTATGGGAGTAAAAAATGAGCAATCGTGTCTCAGTTATGAAGATTGACACAGTTCGATGGTTTGTAACGCACTCAAAAAATTAAAAAAACTTACAATATTAGCACCGAAAGAATACGAATACAAATGTGGCAGGAATCACCATCAAAATCTCATGTCTCTCATCTCATTGGTGCATTTAATTTTTAGTGATGAACAGGAGAACAAGTGTGTATGTACAGCAAAATATTTAACAGATACCAGCTTTTACCTGGAACTAACAGGGATATAGGGCATGTACGACTTCCATTTAGTATATTTAATGACTAAATAAATGTATAAAACAATTTAACGCGGTATCGGTAAAGCGGAAAGGTGTGGCAGGTAACTCTGCTCATTTAGAGGAGCCATACATGGAGGAAAAAAAAGAATCCGAGCTCTGGCTTCCCATTGGTGGACATCGACACTCGTGACGCTGAAGGGAAAAAAATAATCTTCCTCTCCCGAGAGGGAATGATATTTTATGTGAAAGAAAAAAAATACGGAGTTCCGTTTTTGAGAGACAGGACACGCGCATTAGGGACACGCGGCGAATGGGAGACAGAAGAACCCATCCTCTCCACCCATTAAATCGACACGTGAACGAAGTGGGCAGGGGACTTTATGGGGCCTGCGCTGGAGTGCGGAGAGACAGTGGGGAGGGTTTTGGACATGTTAGCATGAATTGCAGGCCAGCGACGAACCATTTGGACTCGCGAATGAATGAGAGACGGGATGGTGGGGGAGGGTCAGCCGGCACACCCAACTGACCCTTCCCCGTCGTGAAAAGCGGCTGACGATGCTTACGGTTGGGGCACGGCCAGAAAGCGAATAAAAAGGTGAGGTTGGAGGGTGGTAGGGAGGGATCGGGGGACGAAGGGAGAGGGGGGGAGAGGGATGGGGTGGCCGATGAAAGGCCTCCGCTACGTCATTCGCCATAATATCGCAATTTAGTCACACGTTCACGTGGAATTCTAGGACAAAAGGGAGTAAGACTCGCACTGGGCACGGCGCTCGATTACCAGTGGGCAGGCAGGAAGGTATAAATATAAAAAACTAGAAAATGTAAACGTGTACCCTTTTCACTTTACCATCGCTCTCATTACTATTATCACCATATTTTTCTCGAGAGCTATCGAGCTTTCTCTCCCTCCCCCGACATTTTCCCCGATAAAACGGAGCAAAAGGGAGAATGGGGCGCATGAGAGGAGCGCGGGAGTGTGGAGGGGGGGGGGGGAAGGACCTGCCGTGAGCCGCACCCTCATCAAAGGGGCGGGTGTTTGGACACGCGTGATGGTGGCCACGCACGGACGGGTACCTTTCGCCGCGGCAGGGGCGGGAAAAAAAATAGTAGGCCGCGCTCCGAGGGAGGTGGAGGAACCCACCCTGTCCGCTAAGAGCTCTCGGAAGCAAAAAGGGAGGAGAAGAGTGCGAGGGCAAGTTGCAAAAATATCTTTACATACGTATCGCAGTAACGAGCGTTTCAGCTCGGAAGATAAAAGGATGTTTACCCAGTTTTCGAGGGAACTCTTCCACGAGGAAACTTTCAACCCACGATGACTCTGGAAGGTGCATCGTCGTGCCAAATGTTGCCTCTCAGACGTTTCAGAGAAACACTCCGCCCTCGAGAAACATCCTTAACCGTCTTATATGTACACTTATCGTATTGGCAATAGCTGAAGCTTTAGATTTATGGCTTAAGCTATCCGGTAGGGTATAATACTTGCTTAACGGCGTAAAATTGTACTTGGAAGTGATGCGAACACCGGCCTGTTGTGTGACCCGATCGAAAGATTACCGTGCAAAATGGCGCATTGACATGAAGTCAAAAAACCTGACAAAAATTTTATCTCTTCACATTCCAATAAACGCGTTGCAGCAAAAGCAGTCTCAAACATGCTTTTATTTATCCGTTCATGGACGACATCGATTCATAACTTCAAAGTAACTTTATGAAATATGTGCAGGTACCTACCTGCTTATACGACAAAAGTAACTTCGTTGCGTTCTACAAGAAATATTATTCAAACGTCTTAGTAACATATTAATTCTGCTAAACAGTGAAACCTAGGTCATATGAATGAGATTTCGTGTGGAATACAGCAAAAGCACTGTTTTCGCTCCGGTGATGGACTGTCAAGCAACAACATATTTATTGAAAAAATGGCATTACTCTTAGAATATTCTTCTTACCAACCATGTATTAATTAATTAATGCGAGCGGTTAAGTTTTTCCTAATTTGTACACGACACTAAATGTCTATGTTCATTTCAATTTATTGTCCCATGAGTTTACTAAGTGAGAGCAATGAAACAATACATACGAAGGATCTAAGAACAAAATCACGCAAGAATATAAAATACTCGGTAAGATAAAATAGTACTAAACTAAAATTTATGTGAACGAAATCTGATTATCATAATAGAATAACTAAGTACCGGGGGTTTTCAGCTGAAAGTTGACACTATTTGAATTGTTCTCACTCGAAGAAATAGTCTGAAAGAGCTCACAATAGAACTGACATTTTAAATGTTAAATTGAACGAGCTTCACAACCATTTGTGCCAGTAATTCATTTTACAGCTTTTAAAATTAATTCCGTACTAATCCGGCACCGCAATCACACGAGCGATCTCACGGGACGCGAGAGAGGCTTTAGCACCGCTAGGCGTAATAACACGAAACGCGCAAACGGGGACAGAGCGGCCGAGAGCGATGGAGAGGACATTTCAAACCGTCACCGAAATCCGTGTCTGCGTTTGTGTGTAATACGGTTTTCCACGGTACGAAAAGGGAAGCCCGTGACTCCACCGTCACCGGGCTTTAGCCGCGTAATTAAGGGTGCCGCCAGCGACACGCGTCGTAAAAAAAAATTCGTTTTGACAAACGAGGCGCGGGGCAATTTTTAGGAGGAGCTTTCTCTCACGCCACCGACGCTTAATGCCGCCACCAGCGGTGTTCTTGCAGGTGAAGACTCGGTGCACGAAAATATTTCCCCCGCTTTATTCCTCCATACTCCTCGCGTCCCACCTCGCTCCCCCGCGGCACACCCCAGTAAATACCATTTCGGGTATGCGCACAATTTTTTATCTTTTATTTTTTTCCTCCGGAATTTTTAATTGGATTCGGAATTTTCCCAGTCGCGGCGGCCAGGAAATTCGAGGAAGCGAGATTTGGGGAGATCGGCGGCCAAAAGTGGGAAAGCGACGGCAGGCAGGCAGCATTGGGGAGTCACGGATCATAAAAGAGGGCGGATGGAACCGCCTGGCTGAGGATTTAACTGCGCACGGGCGGGAGGGACGACGGCGTGCGAGTGGGGGGAGGAGGAGAGGGAAGGGAGGGAAGAAGCGTGTGTGTACGGAGGAAGAAACGGATGAAGGGAGTTGGGGAGAAGAGGGATGGAGGGAGAGAGGCAGAGGACGGCGGAGGAAATGGGTGGAAGGACGACGGGTGGGTGGAAAAAGGAAAGGGGAAAGAGAGAGAGAGAAGAGGGATTGCCAAGCCACAAAATAAACGGAAAGGTTTTCGGGTACGCCTTTCTGTAAAAGGGACGGCAACGTCCCTAAATTGCCGTAAAAACTACGCTTTCCGGTTTTATCAGGGTTTTCTTTTTTTTCTGGCGTCTGCATTACCATATCTGTTGGATCTGTCGGTAAATGTTATTTAAATTCCATAAGAATGAAAAGGGGGCAGTTTTGCGCCGATCCTCTCGGGATTTTCTTTGATTGCCGTCTCTAAACGATTTAGCCATCTCATGCTATCATTTATACAAGCTCACTAGTGCCCGAATAAACTCGCGAGAAGTGCTTTATGGGTTTTTATGAGGGTTACTAATTAGGGCAACCTCAGAGAAGCTAAAAGCGGATGCTAAAACGAGGAGTTAAATCATGAAGACACGAGGAGTCAAAAAATATCCAAGTGATCGTTAAATTGCCTGGCGTGTGCCGAAAGAAGAGGAGCGTACAGTAAGATAGTCGTGATGATCGATGATTAAATAATGAGAAATACATAAATAGTCGATCATCGTGAATGACACAAATACATAAGTACAATATTGACTGACGCGGTAACAAGTTGGTTTTTCGAATATTATAAATTATCTCAAATTTACGTGAAACATTGCATCGACTTCAGCGTTTGAAGATCGTAAATGGATCTTAGTCAAGACGTTTTGGGAAATATGCAACAAAAACAAAAGGCCCTATAACGCCATAGTTAAAGAATCCGAAAGAATGTCTATTCCGGAACTTCAAATCCCACCTATCAGATGAAAACTGTGCTTCAGTATTTTCACCTCAAAAGATTTTGATTAATAGGAGGACATTAACAGTTGTGGAGATACGGGAAAATAAAATTACAGTTATTAGATTCAATTTGGAAGTATTACCAATAAAATATTGCAGTTAGGGGAGTTCTTGGGCATCAAATCATGACAAACTATTTGATGCTCTTTGATTCAACAATACGTTGCTTACATATAAGTGCAGGCGTATATTTCATAGAGTATATTTATATATAAAAGGCTCGCACCCTTACCGCCACACGCCCTTGCGTCAGCTTGCGGAGTTTAGTGTAGTCTTGTAGAGTACTATATCCCAGGAGTCACGATTCCCAGTCTCCAGCATTTTTATAGTTAGTTGTAATGCCTTCCACGAACAAGGTAATCCAAGACAGTTTCCTCCATCTACCAGAATCACGCTCTTTCGCTTTCCTCCAGAGTTAACACCAGCCACGTGATGCGGAGTGTAGGTGATTCAACCGAACGTGTTGGAACGGCTGGGTCAAAAAATTGGGTAGACACTTAAAGTCAAGGTGTGGCGATGCGAGGGGCCGCGGGTCGTGGATGTGTTGGGAGGGAGGGAAAGAGTTTATGCGAGGACAGATGGAGAACTTGCTCGCAGTCATCTTCCCACCCGATCTCACCCACGTCCTGCCCGGGAAGAGATATTCCTCAAAGGAGACACGCAAACGTGAAAACCACTCCCTAACACAATCAGGAGTGAGTACACGGTGAGGGGTGAGAGAATATTCCACTGCTCCGAATTAGACATGCGAAAATGAAATCAGAGTGAAACATATTACAGCACTAAGCAATGCGAATACTGGTAATATTGCTTTCGAAGTCAAGATAAAAGTTTACAATAATTGGTGGCGTTGAGATTCTCAAGTGAGACAAAATATTATGGAAGGAGTTCATGTTAACCAGATATAAATCCATGTGAAGGAGTCCAAAAAAGTTTGCGATGATTTTCCGCTAAGATTCCCCTAGTTTGATTTTATATATATTGTCAATATGAGGTCTACTACTGGGTGCAACTACTAGGTAGTACTACCTAGTGAAACTCGGAGCCAAAAACGGATCAGATTTAGCCGACGTAGAGGAAACTAAGGCTTACTAAACCAGAACCTGAGGGCAGCTGATGTAACCTGTGTGAGTGATATTTTGGATCGATTCTCGCTTCGTTTGGGAGACCCTCATTTTATCATATGCCTATTACAATTACAAACGAGTCTAAACAGAAAGTAGCTCTCTGTGTCTAAAAAAGTTAAGCGCGCGACACAAACAAGATAGGCAGTATATTTACTCCCACAAATGCAGGTAACGAAAAAGGCTATCAGTACCATCAGAATAAAAACGGACACGTAGCATTAGACTGCATAACAAGTATGCATAATCATTAGCTACACAGTCTACGAAGTTAAAAATATAAAAAGGCAAGCGAGAGAGTTTAAAGGGTAAAAACAAAATCTTTGAACCTAAAATTTACTTATGGAAGAGGTAGACACAGTTTTCCTAAAGTTTAAAAAGTAAAAAGAGGCGTATGGAACCTTACGTTTTGCGAAGGACTATTATACGTTGTAAACGCAAAAATTAAAACTTCATCCTTCTCGATTTTTACACTTAAACTGCAAATTGCATTCGTTCCCCTTTACAATTTTACTTTTAGCCTCGTCCCCTTCACTCGTGAATACTCTCTCTTCTGTTTCCTCTTTTTTTCTCTTCTTACACGTCTTTCGGTTATTCATAATTCCCCCGAGATCCACATACTCTCGAGAAAGCATGATTTGCTATTCTTATCACATACCGTCACCCAAAGTTATGGACAGGCGCGAGCTCACCGCCAGGTGCTCCGAAACAAACTGAGAGAACGCACATCACCCCAAAGAGGTCAAAGTCGACGTTTCTACGACCGTTCTCTATTTTAATATTTAATTTTCCTTTCTCTCTTTTTGTCGCCGGACTTCGTCTCAAATATTCTCCATTTCTCAGTCGTACTTTCGGTCATATTACATAGAGTTGATCCTGCTTATAATATAAATTCCTTTTGAAGGAAATTTCCGATTAAAAACATTGATCCATAACAAAACAGTAACCAAAAGGACAATTAATGTATTCGCAATCATAGTGTTACTTAAATACAATCAGGGTAATTTATTAACTGAAATTCTGAGAAGTATCCTAAGACAGTTACCTAGTATTTCGTTTCTGTATTTCTAGCCAATAGTTTCATAGATATCATGGTAATTAAAGCAAATGGTGGATTAATAATCCAGCAATTTTCACCTTAATCTGAAACACATATATTTTGAACTTAAAGTTATTTCATACAAATTAGTGCTCTGTAGCTTAACGAAACATGGCTTCCTAATCTTATAAGAAATTATACTTTCAGAAATATTAAAAATTCTTATTTTTACATTTCCTTATTATTCATTAACTTTCAGTGCTTATTTTAATATGATAAATAAAAAAAATCTATCGAATATCAGGTATGTAATTCAAGAAAATACTCAAATTGACCAATATAACATTTTAGCCGATAACGCTGTCAAAGTAAACACAGCGATCAAATGGACATGTGATGAAAAGGAAAGAAAATAATCCCGCTACAGAAAAGATATAGTGCTTTCAAAATGTACGTGTACCTTTAAAAGAGTCTGTGCAACCCTTGTGGCCGAGAATAGTGAACAATAATTTGTATTTCCAGGGAAATCTTTTTGGCCGTACACGAGTCTCTTCGTTAGATTAGTATACAGCGGCTAGAGGACATACAGGTTTACTTGAGCACATCCCTGTATACTCTTAAAATACTACAAATAAAATACAAAAATTATCAATTGCTGCCATTTTATATCGGTATCAGAAACTAGTGTCAAAACTCGAACATTTCCTTCTCTAGAACATTAGAGAATTCAATAATCATTATTACTACATGCAATTAAATTCGTTTATAGCGTTGATCATTCTAATAGACACTAAAGTTATGTCAACTTGCTGCAGAATGATTTATGTGTCTAGGCACCAGGTGCGTCCATCAGGTTTCGAAATAAACTCGTAAATCTGGCGAATAAGTAGTCATGAGCAAATAGACGAGACACTATATGGTATATGGGTGCATGGTTCCATTCTAGGGTAAGATAGACCGAAAAAATCATAACGATTCTCATAATTTGCCATAGCCTAATAAATAATGTAAAAATAAAAATTTGAAAATCTATTTTTCATGCAGATTTACGATGTTTTTTTTATTTTGACATTATCATGGAAAAATTCCACAAAGTTACGCCTGAGACGATCAATTGCCATCACTTGGTGACTGAAAGTTGAAACCACGGCAAACTGATAGCCGTCAACAGGTACGCTGCCAATTGTCACGGGAAAGTTAAGGGGAATTCATCTTCATTGGATAGAAGTGGAGAGAATGAGTGCCGGTACCAAAGTGATCAGCAAACTACTGGATAGTTTGAAGTTGTCTAAACGTATCCAATGATAAAGGCAGCAGGTAGATACCGCGATATAAAGGGCAACGGACACCATCAAATTTTGTACGCTAAAAACCCGATACTCATTAAACAAAGTCTGCCATGAATGTTAACACAATTTACACGAGAGAAACATTGAAATGAAAATAGCTCCAATGTGTTACCATTCCCATTTTCAGACAGTCACGTGTAGGCTACCCAGTAAAACGAAAATGAAGATAAATGAATCTAGTAGGTTGGAATATCATTGGGGAGGAGCAAGAAGAGAGAGCATGCGATGAACACAACAAGGAACACCACAACAAATCAAAAAGGAGAACGACGGATGGAATTTCGCATCCAATACAGATTATTAGTGTCGAATATCCTGCTTAAAAATCACCACGAAAGAAGACGGACGGAGAAAATTCCATTTGACTGGAAAACATATCAATAATATCACATTCAAAGGGATCAGAAATCCGGGTACGAACGGAATTATTCGAAAAGCTATTCAAATTTGAAAGCCAAAAGTGACCTTAAAAAATCTAAGACTGAGCGATGCCATAAATTCCAGAAATAACGCAAATAACGACTTCAAATATTAAGGAGAAAAATATAAACAAAACTAACTAGTCTAGCTATTTAAGAAGACCCATAAAAGGAAATAAATAAACGAAATAATTTGGTTCAAGAAGAGGAAAAATGTGAAATGTGGACTAATAGAAGTCAAAAAGCAACTCTAAGGAGGAAAGCTGACAAGCGAAAATCTATAACTACCTGTATAAGCATGTTAACATAGACCAGACAATGCTGTAGAAATGGAGAAGGAAATTAGCCATTAAAGAGCAAGGTAACACAAAAAAATACAAGTAATGATGACGAAATCGTTCGAAAAACAGTAAAACAAGATAAGTTCTTACGATATCACTTCAGGAAGCATTAGGAAACGACTACAGGGAATATTGAAGGAAAATAATGGCCAAAATTATGAGATGAAGCGAGCATTTTGAAAAACATTACAATGAAAAAGCTAACAGTAGAGCAATAGTTGCAAAAAAACGGAATCTATGTGATAAAAAAGGCGATGTCGTAGTTTGAATGAAATTTAGAATATGTAGAATGCGTAACAGGTGAGGACCAAAGAATAAATAAGACCCCTGGAATTGATGATATTTCCATGAAGCTTATTAAAAACGGCAGTAAAGTTCGGCTGCATAAAATTACCCCCAGGCTAAACCATTAAATGCGTCAACCGACTGGCGGATGAACCTCTGCATGTGTTAAGATGTAGAATTTAGATTTTAAATGTAAATTTTAATGGAAGCATTAGCAGACGTGAAAAAACTGCGAATGAGATATGCGCTTAATCCTTTGTATGATAGCCTTGGTAAGAATGGCTATTGAATCTAATTATGGCGCCAATGATGGTGAGGTCGAGCTGTGCAAAAAATAATCTGTTTTTATATCAAGGGAAAAGAGGTAGTTCTCTTTCGTATGGTTTAATTTGAGGAGCGTAGTAGCCGATACCACGACACTCATTTCACCGCGGGGCAAGTAAAACCATTTTTTAACAGATTTTGCACCGCGATATGCAGGCTAAGGAGATATCCTCACAATACTATAGAAGGAATTGGAGAATCATAGCCTCTTCTTCACTGTCATTGATTCAACAACAAATAAAACTCTCACACACAAAACTCGCGGGCAAACGTGGCCATCATTTGGACATGAGGGTCAACCAAGTTAATCTTCAAATTGTGCCACTGAAATAGAAATTGAATCACTGAAATATGGCACTCAGTTTACAACTTGGACGGAATTAGAGAGCTTCAATTAATTGAAGTAAAGAGAATTTAATAGTAGAAATAAATAGAATGGGCAAATTAGTTGGTTAAAAATAATTAAATAGCCAGAAGGAGGGAAATTTTACAGTTGCCGACACTGGAAAATTGCACAGGATTCGTATGATGTTGGGGATAATGCTACGAAAGAGCGGAATAAAGAGCTTAATTTGGATCTTAGGTGGTTCCTACGAAAAAAGATGAAAAAAGACCTGCGGAAATCCACTTAATTGGTAGACTTGGGAAATTAAGAATACCATAATGAAGACTGGAAGAGGACAAGTAAGATATCTTCCTTTTCTGAAGGATATAGTATGTAATGACAAATGCCTGAGCCACCCCCCTACAAAGACTAAAGGGTTGTAATTAAAACCTCAAATTTTCAGGACATAAAAAAATAATAAATACCTTATCTTCAACGCATAAGGAGAGAAAGCTAGTATTTAAAAATCAATGGTTACTTCCAAAATTAATGCAAGTCTAGAAGTATGGAGTCACTTCATTGATCTGGAGCATAATTGTTATGACCGTTTGGCATGAATAAAAATTAAATATGATTCCTAAGGAGTATTTTCAAAATGGAAAAGACTAATTAAATGAACTAGGAAGTTTCAACACTTAGAAGAGAGAAGCCAATGGAAAACTTAAAAAGAAAAGAAGAGCTGTCGTTTCGCCATAGAAGAAGATTCTAGATATGATACAGATATTACGAATGTGAAAGCGGGAGAACATTTTGAAGCTATCGGAATGCAGGAAAATTTTAGGGACTATCTGATAGATTGAAATTAGGCGTTAACGTACAATTGAAGCCCATTGATGGCGGCTAATATTTGAATTGCGAGTAAATTGCTTTCGCTTCAGACGAAGTGGATTAGAGATACATATATTTCATCACTGAAAGTTCAGAAAATACTTTTAACTATCACATCAAAGACGAATAATGGATCTAAGGTTTTCCCAGTGAATGTATGTGCACCTACTAGAAGAAGAGTTCTTGAATTCGCCACGTAATATAGCATAAGCAAGCACCGACGTTTCGATGGCTATGTCTGATCGTCTCTGGAATGGAAAATAACCATATAGAAAACATTTCCCACTTTATGATTTCGAAAATATGTTGGGAGGCTACACTTGTTATTGTGCGTCCAGTAGCGGTGGAACCCAATTCTGTACATATAAATTCTGACCAGTTTCTATTTATAGATTGAAGGTAATATATTTTTAGGCACATTACTTAAAAATAGTCGATTGTTAGATGAGTGCCAATTAAAAGAGTAATACTCAGGTGTTCAAGATAAAAATAAGAAGCAGCAAGGTCATTAAAAAAAAACTAAACTTATGATTTAGCTAAAAATACACGCACACAATATTTATGTTGAAAAAATTCAGGCTCAAAGTAAGTCCGGTATCGAAAAGCGCTCTGGTTTCGCAAACTGGTTTCCCGAACTGGGGTATACCCGGGAATCCTATTCGATGGGCATCATTACGCCCTCACGTTCGGGTAACCGACTGGTGAAAGATACGGATACCCGGGTAGAAATATGGTTACCTAAGTTGGGTTTCTTAATAACGGTGAGCCCGGGTACTTTAAAACCCATCCACGCTAGTAAACAAATTGGCTTCCGATTACACTAGTCGCTCAAAATATAGTCAAATCGTCCTCTTTTTTAGGAAAGAAGACAAGAATTTTTTTTTGTTCGGGTTAATATTTTTACAGTTATCTTGTTTTTTATATCTTAACCATGCAAGCACATGGACAAATAGAGACGACACGTATTGAGACGGACACGAAATGTTTTATTTCCGCTACCACCTCTTCGTGAATTAAATTCAAGATTTCAAACTGGCACTTAATTATCAAGCAGTTTCGTTTACTTATTTCCCAAAATACCTCAAAAACTTAAAATGAGTAAACTGGACAAGGATATCAACAAATACTTTTAACTGCTATCTTTGCACAGATAAGTTATAAAGTTTGCGGTATTTGATTGACAAATGTATCTTCGGAGAAATGAAAAAGTCATGAAACTGAACATAGCTCTTGGAATCCATGGAAATTTAACGAAAAATATAAGATTGAGATCAATTAAAATTTAAATGTACATTAACGGAAACAAAGGAGGGATATGAGATTAAAAAATGCTTTTCAAATCCCCTAAGTAGAGTGATAAACTCAACTGCAGATTTTGTAATTGTCACTCCGGCACATTTTAAAGAATTTATTTCATGTCCAAGCACTGAATTCAGCATTGAGGAAGAAGATAATTCGTTAACTGTGTGTGGAATCTGTTGAGACATAAGGCATTAATTCTCCAGAAATCGTCTTTATACACAATCTTAACTTCTTCGCTGAAATGGTTTAAGTGGTGAATACGGACAATAGCCAAAGAATCATTTTCTGACCGTGGAAAGAAATCTTGTGAGAATGAATCCCGTCACATAACCCTTTCTTCACCCGCCCCGTTGACCTGAGCATTCCGCGAAGCGTTTGGTCTCACAGGTGACCGAGAATCTCGATCACGCTCTCCGTATCCTCACGCACGCGGCAAGGCCTCATCCCCCTGCCCGACGCTCCAACAGATGTGGGTGGAGAGAAGGAAAATCATACGAGCATGAGACGCTGGGATTCCCACGCCCGAGGCCTCCCTAAGGTTCAGCCCACAACCGTGGAAAGAAGCTGAAGCACTCTCCCAAGGAATACGTAATGGTGATATCAAAGGGCACCGCTGCTAGTAAAAAAAAACTTGCGCCCTGCGCCATCTTTCTCTCACACCATGTCTCACTCTCCGCTAACTTCCTCTCACGACTCACTCATTCTTCAAACACTAAGGGAGCGGGTGCAGAATGCTCTGACGCGCGAAGGATAGCCTTCTATTGTTTCCTGGAGGAGGTGGATACTACTACGCACATGCGTCGATGAAAAAACGCGAACCTTCAAGGAAAAATATGTCGCCAGGAGTTTTCAGAACGGTGATAAATAAATGCTCTGGCTCATTCCCGGAGAATCCGTCCCGCGGCAATTATGGAAAGAATACATTCATTTGGGAAAGCGATTGTTTCGAAATTCACATTCTCCCAGTTGCAGCGCAGTGAGTCACGAGTTGACATCTTCCTATATCACGCATGTACGTGATGAATTGTGGCGATTATGCGACCTATAGGTAATATGGCTTTTCGATTCATGTAAAGCAAGGAAAAGCAGTATGCGCCTCCTAACTTTAGTATGGAAACAAGTGATTCTAATGCAAAATAGAAATAAAATTCGAATGGCCGTATCCCGTGTCAAGATATAATCGGAGATTGATGAGACATGCCACAAACAAATCCTTAAACTACTGTAGATTATTCAATAATAAATCAACGATATTAAATTGACAGTTAACCTATCGGTTTCCCTGATCATGAGCAAAATACGAGAGTTAATTTTCCGACATATGTTTTATTGAGACATCAAGAATTCGTCACTTTAGCTAATATCTTATGTTAATGTGAATTTTATCAGTATTTATCATCTACAAGGCACCCCTGAACCAAATATGATGGTAGCACACCTTGTGCAAGAGAGCAATTATTTTTCTGTCCCGCCCAATTATAAAAGCAGTTTCAGACACACCCACTTGTTGTTGTTAGCATTGAAGCGCTGTCAATGATTGCTGGTGAGCCGATAATGCAGATGGTCAATATCTAGCCCCGGGTGGGAAGACCAGTGATGATAAAATTCATAGTGTATACCACACCAATAATTACATAACCTGAAGGCAAATTTTGAAAATTTAAAATTTAAATTAAATGTAAGGATGATAGCGCTGAACCACTTGATTCATTAATGCATGAACTAATTCCATATGTTTTATTGAAGTTCCAAAAAGGTTCGATAAAATCATTTTTTAGAAATATTTTTATGTGATCATCTTTTTATGGAAATATTTTTCGTGGAGTGCAGCATATTTTAGTGCAAAATCGTCGTATTTTTAAAAGAAAACCTAACCAAAAGTTAATAATAAAATGAAATAAGATTAAAATCCGAGATACGCATTTTTGGAAATTTGAATAAACAGGAGACGGTTGCGTTGCGCTACGATCGGTTTCCCCAAAATGTTTCATGAATTGTTTACAGTGAACTTCATCAACACATTAACAAATTCAAAGAACTGCGTGAGGTGCCGCGACGGTAACTTTTAACGGAGTCATCCGCTAACATACACTAAAATACAGAATTTTAAGGTTTTAAAAATGATTCGCCTTGACCGGTATCCCGGTCGAGGTAAATGATTTTTACATTTTTCCACCTCCGTAACACTACACGTTTCATTTGAGGTAAATATCGCATTGAAGAAAACAATTAGGAATTCTGGCATTAATATCAAATTTTGGTAATTCTCCCGTTGATTTATTACAGACGCCAACAAATGCGTCTCCAAAAGTTCGAAAGCTTCACTCGTTTGAAGAATTTAGACGCACAATAAAACAGAAGATATTCTATTGGAAATGTAAAAGAAGTATACAGGTATGTTTTAATGCGCTATATTTGGTTACAGAGGGACTGCGAGAAGGCAATCTCAATTGTCTTCGTAAAATCATAATATTAGCGACCCATTAATTAAATACTCCTCATCACTCGGGCAAATTCGGGCCATTGTGTAAACCAAAACGTTCCGCAAACCCCGCATGAATTATCTAAAGGGATGCCATCATCACCGTCCTCTCTGAATAGTCACCTTCTCCCCTCCGGCACGTAATGCACGGAATGACCTCCCATGACTGTCCACACCACAACGACCTCTCAACTATCCATCTAGAACCCCTCCAAGCACACTACTCACACGCACACACGCGCACGCGCGCACACACATGCGCACACACAGACACAAAGGCCACGTACTTACATACACTCCTTCCTTTATCTGTCTCTCCCTCGTTCATCCCCCCCTTCACTCCACCCCTCCTCCCTCCTATCTCATCAAATGGATGACAAGAGCGTTGAGTGATGGCGGCGGCGACGATGGCCCCGTCTACCAGACAGGATGCGTGTCCAACCAGAGTCACCTACGCTGCGGCCGCCCGTGACCCCTCCCACCGCCTTCCCGCGACTCCCATACCCCTCTCTCCAGGGGGGGTGGGTTCCGTCCCCCGTCCACTCCCCCCCCCACACCCGTCCGCCGCAATCCACGACCGTTCCCTTCCATATTTCCATCGCCATCAAACCTCCTACGCAGGCCTCCCGCTTCCACCACCACCCCACCCTCTCCTCGATCGTCCCTATAACCTCCCCCACGCTCCCCGCTTCCTCCTCCCCAATCGCTCGCTCCCACCACCCCCGCGGGTCATTCCATCTCTCGCCCACTTAACCATACAGTTCTGGACACATCGGCCACCCTACCGCCGCCGGGGGCCCCCGCCTTGCTGCTGCTCTTCACCACGTCAATTAGTTCCGTGAGTGACGTCCTGAATTGACGTAATGACCCCGAGGGACCTCCTACTCAAACCACCTATTCCTTCAATCTTCCCTCTCCAACCCCCTGCCCTCTCTCGCCCGCCCCCTTCATCACCCCCCACGCCACCTTTCCACATCACTCCCACTCCCTCCAAAAGTACCCCCGTCCGGCGTTCCGCCGTCCAATTCGCTCCGCTTTCATACCCCCCCTCCCCGTACTCCCGCCCTCGCCCACTCCTCCCTCCCTCCAATTTCACTCTCCACAAATGACACCTGTCAACCGTTACATGGGCCTCTGAACCACTTGCCAACCGTCAACTATTTTCCCCTCGCGCCCCACCCCGCCTTTTTCTCATTCCAATCTTCAATCGCCTGCCCACACCACCCCTCTGCGCTATCTCTTCCATAACCCCACCAATCAAACGATGTTTATCGTGCCCGGAAGAACTTAAAACATTTCAATATTTTTTCCCCCGCTGCTCTCTCATTCATAACAATTTCCTCATCCTCCCTTATCGGCTGGGGTGGGAGGGGGGAGGGTCAGAGCACATAATATTTCAGATGGAAATGCCGAAGATCATGAATGGTAGGCCAGAGTCCTGTTTTCCGCATCATTGTTGCAGAAGAGCAAGATGGTGCATGATTTTTAAAAGAATGAGCTTGAATTACTTGGGGTCGATGCAAGGGCTGTCATTAAATTCTAAGCAATTTTGAGTATCAAATCGCCAAAATTAGGTGTTCACATTAATAAATTGTAAGATTTGCGAGTCTCATTATACTGCAATATAATATTATAGGGCTTGTTCTGTTGGGCGAAAAATGTTTGACAAATGTGTTCCTCAGTTCCAACATATTTTTATTTCTTTCGAGATAATTACAAATCGTAAGATCGTACAATCGCCCGAGATTTTTTCGTTGGAGAAATATTTTCACGTAAAATTCCAAAACATCAATGCCACGAAGTCCATGAGATACGCTGTATCGTTGCATCATCAATGTTGAAACCAAGGCATGGCGCGAATGTGTTCCAAATATTTTTCAGAATAATTTATGTCTTTAATACATATCAACATGCCCTCCTCGCAAAAGGGTGTGGTGAGTTTTCTATCATATCATACGCTGGGAAAGCATAAAATATTTCTCAAAAGGAAATTATCAATATGTTGACTGGTGATTTGACACCCAGATTCTGTGGCGCCCGAATCTTTTTGAAACAGTCATACATAATTCTTCGATATGAGGTTCTTAGTGCTTACGAGTGAATTAAAAATAGGTATCTATCAGTTTGATCGCATGCTCAGAGCTAATGTGCTTGCAACAACAATATTTAGCCTGGAAGGAGTATTTCTCAAAAAGATTCAGAATATATAAAACTGTTGCTATGGGGAAAAATTAAAGAATATCCGACGTTTTAAACTTCGATGCTTCAAACTTCCATTTCTGCAAATTACTTTGATAGTTAAAAATGAACTGAGAGAAAAACCGCGTCCATTTGCCAATTTTCAATGATCTTCACCATTTGGGAGTAACTCAATGGTAAAATTTGTGAAGTTGCATGAAGGTTATATGGTAAGGCTTAGGCTTACTTTTCTTTAATGGAAATGGTAGGTTTTTACAGTGGCGTTCTAACTCCCAGAGGATTTGAGTGTCCTGAACATCACTGAAGACTGCTTAAGAGTCATGCATGGAAGGATTCCAGCCCATGTTGAACTCGTTGAATAGGATGCTTAGCTGTGGATAATACGTGAATTACTCTAATAGTAAACTGATACCATTAGAAATATTCTACTTCTCCCTTCTCATGTTTCTGCTTTAAGTAAACTATTCACATACGCATAAGTAAGTCTACCCCACCGCGAACACAACTCCCATTATATACCCTTCCATCAAAACCAAGTTCATTTGCATATTTATCCAACCACGTCACTATATCCGGCAGTTTTGATTCTCACATCTATGATGTAGCAAAACACTTGATCCCTATATTTTCTTAAAACATGCCAAAAAACGATTGTCCCATCGTCGAAGATCCGCCTTTTTAGGCATCTAAAGTTGCAAACAAAGATGGAGAATGATATTTGGAACTCATTGGAAAATGTGTTCAGGAATAGAGCATGTTCGAAAATATCCATTTATTATGTGAAAAATAATTAAGGAAAACTACTTAATCTTTACAGCATTGCTAGGAAACCTGAGTAGGTTCTTGTAGTGACTTACATATCAAGCCAAGGTAAACCATAATACAAATAAAGCACCGATTTCAGACACCAAAATGTAGTTATTCTGGAACAAAAACAGGAACTAAAAAATTAATCGAGAGACTAGACAAAACTCATTGGATAAGCGGAATACTTCATCAAAATATTTTAAAAGTTACACAGCACAGTTCGCGTTCAAATCAAAATCAAGGTAAAAGAAGCAAACAATTACGATTCCAAATTTTGAAGTAAATAACGATTATTAGAATTCCGTATTACCTCACTATCAGGTTTTAACTCTCGTATACCACGCTTTCTACTGTGAAAATTGACAAATTAAACAAGGGAAAAGAAATTCCTCATATAAATTTGATCGGCAGTCCGTTTCCCCTAACTTATTATGTCCCGCTTACTAAAGTACGTGTAATATGGGGTTAACATTATTAGTTTAATGCCAACGTAAATATCACAAGGTTTTTACTTTCTTGTAACTTAATCGTGGAAACTTTCATTTGGACATTTTCTCACAGTTCATTCGACTAAATATCCGTTCGTTAATACAGCTTCGGAATGACGAAAACAGTCGGGAAGAGTGTAAATGCGGTAAGTGGTCAAAACTGCATACACAATGAGTCGAAAAGACTGGATACACGGTGATTCGGGAAGAAGGTATACTATAACAGTTTAGAATACAGTACGTACCCGAGTTTACTGGTGACTTCGAGGGAATTATTATTGCTCCTCATAACATTGGCAGATTGGGCCAACGGAAAAAAATGAGGGAGACAGACATCATTAACAGATTAAAGTACACTTTCTTCCGTCGCATGATTCATAATAACGACTAAACCAAACACTCGACATTTTGGAATTGAACGCCAAATTTAAACCTTTAATCGAACCATGATGTACTAAATAGACATGCACGCATGCAAGTTCATGTATGTTTATTGTTATGCTCAAATAAATATTTGTATGCATACATTAGTGCATACTAATAGGTCCTCGTCAAATGTAATTCCAGCGGTCTATGGGGTTATATCTCAATGTAAATGTAAAAGTTACTAAAGTGCTACAACGTCCTGTATTAGTGTGATGCCTTGGTAAAATGCTGGTCCTTTTAAGTTTTGATAAATCCCTCTTTTCTATTGTGAAAGGATGATTGTTTTAACCCATAAATGGATTACCGTGTATTTTTTCGAATATAACCCCCACACCAACCCAGCCCACTACTACACCCTGTCACTCCACCATATGATAAATAAGTAACGAATGGCGTAGCTGTACAGTTTAAATTAAAATCCGACCATGGTTTCGGAACTGTGATCATATTAAAAAACAAAACAATGAATTTATCTCACCCGCAGGGAGAATCTCTGCAATTTAAGTGGTCTTTTCATTAAAATTATCCTGAAGATTATTACTTTGATAATTTGAGATTTTTGAACTCTGTTCGCGCTGAGGCCAAGCGACGGGGCGTTAAATCACGTATTACGTACATAATGATGGGAGCCAGTGGTGTCCATGGAAAAGCTCGTTTGCTCGTTTATACGTGTTTTCTCGATTAATCTGATATCATGTTACCCCCTTTGAACATCAGAATAGCAGAAATATATCTAATTTCAGCCGCTCGAAATTCAGATGTTGTGGAAATCGTAGTAATTGTGCAAACAACGTCCTTGGAGATCAATGATGAAATCAAGTAACAATGGCTTAGTTAATTTTGGCTACTGATGGTTATCAGTTGTATCTACTCATTAGTGTTCATAAACTTCAAGAGAAAGCTTCAGCAATTGTGTTATTATTTCATGGTGTACGACACTTTCAGAAAAATTGGAAGTTCATCGAATGATTTTCTCAAATGCAGGAGCAATTTTTTTTTAATATTACGAATTACTACTTGGGAAAAGAGAACATTCATAAAAACCTCGGTAATCAACTCGAAGTATGGTTTTGATATTAATAAGGAGTGAAATATAAAAATAGTCATTTTATCAACAATAATAAAATGATTTTAGCAGCAAACTTTTAAAACAAAATATCAGTGCACTGGTTTTAATAGACCGGAAAATTTTGAATTAGAAGCTTGCAATTCCTACTAATCCACTCGGGGTTAATGTAAAGCTATCGATAACCAATTCATTCATAAAGTATCAGCTTTGGAACAAATTCTCCACAATAATCTCTGAAATTTCAGCATCCTATTATGATATTTACATGCATATTTACATAGGAAAATACATTTCCTATCACATTGAAACAATCATTGGTACAATTCAGAAAAAATATCAATGCATAAAAGTGTTGCATAAGATCTTCAGGAATTTAACTATTATAATACAACCATTAAATAAATATTTTGTGACTCCTAACTATATACAATCCAGCAACCTACTCTACATCAGGTCCCTCTTCATCCCTGCGTACTTTCTCCCTTCATCCCGTCCAACATCTCTATCCTGTTCCTGCCCTTTCCTCGTTTGCCTAACATTCTCCCCTCGAATTTAACTGTATAGAAGTATATTGCTGAAATGCCTTTCAACAAAAAAGAGAAACAATTTGGTGAAGTGTTCAAAATGCCATCAGAGCGGAAATAACACAAAACTTATGACAGGAGAAATGAAAAAAATAGCTACAAACTTGAAATTCATGTATTTTCCTGATATTTTCTGGTATTTTCAACTCTGACAATTGTTGGAAGGCATTTTAATATCACCGAAAAAGTATACATGTAAAGCTCATCTTACCGAATTAAGCACATTTTCATAATGCAATGCACTGCAACACTTTTCCTTGTCACATTTTGTCATAGCGAATGAGACCATCAGCTAAATTTCAAACTTCATAATCAAAATGACTTCCTTTTTTCAATTCAATTTGCATAGGAAAAAATAAAGTTATGTTGCCGCGTCTAATATGAACGCATTAACGTTTGACTGAAAAGAGGGAACTTATTAACCTTGAATTTATGGATAACGAATAATAATTATAATATGCCTAGACGAAGTTACACTACTGAAATGGAGATTTCACTAAGGGAATAGATACTTCCGCACGTTTCATCTCAGAGAAATACTATTATGTAAAAGTACTCTTCCCTAAATGAGGAATATATAAGAAACTTGAACTGAAGGGTAATAATAAAGGCTGCTTGAATTCGGTGGGTAGGTAATACTGGTGGAATGTAGGCAGGAAAGGTTACGGATTGTATTCTTCAGTGACGGAAAAGTATATTCGTATATGTAGTGTGCTTTGCTAGTTTGTTCATGCCTAAGTAATGACTAAGAGTCAAATCACCAGATAGATATAGAAATGAGAAAAGCGTTAAAGATTTGATAGGAAGATTATGGCTGAGCAAATATCTCCAGATAGAGTCTCAGGAGGACTAGAAATACGTATTTCACACCTCAAAAACAAATAGCATACCTGGAGTAATTTACTCTGGTTATCTATATACCCTGCTAGCTCTCACAACGACGTATGGCGAGAGTTGTTAGAATACCACGTCATTTGTGCATAGGTATGCACATATACGTAATTATAGATATGAGTACATTTGGACATATGTAAACAATAGATCCCACATTTTACCACACATTTTAATACAACTACTTACTGAACAACAACAATAGAACGTATTAAAGCTATGTTTCTAAAATTTAAATTAAGGAAGTTATTGAAACATAAGGCTTGTGGAACTTCGAAAGGCAAATCCTTTTCGTAAGAAAATTCTACGTAATGATGTGGAATGTGCGTTCAGTTATTTTGGCCATTCAACAGTTAATTTGGCGATTCAACAGTTGATATTATTAAAATAATATGAAAGGATTTCTATTTGGAAAGATCAAGTCCAGCGGTTTGAAGGCTTCATTAGAAAATAATTCAAAATGACAAGTCAACGTGATTGAAAACAATTTAGTCGTTTTAGACCTGAACTCGATTTTTTTATTGAAAACTATAGTATTATTGAAATACTTTCTAATTTTATAATCTGAACATATAGTGTACATCTGGTCCAGCGGTACAACTAATATCCATTCGTTTATTTTGAAAACATTTCGATGTTTATCCACCATGTCCGAAAATCTAAGATGCATATATACTTAACTGTAATCTGACCTCCTTTAGTTTAAATTATTTCATCCAGAAGTAACTAATGTATTTTCTTATCAAACAAGTTACTCAGAGTACATGAATGTCAAAATAACTCATGAAATGGTCAATTCTTTGCATTAAATGAAACATCAATCGATGGTTGACTCACCAAAGTGTTCTGTCCAAATTAAGGCCAGAAGTTCAACTGGAAGAGGCGACGAGGGGCCGACCATGTCGAACACGTCCGTATTCATCAGCTAGAAGTTGCCGTTCATTGATGGCCAAAAAATATTAAATATTTTTTGCTCTGCTGCAGCTATATCATATGATAAAATACAATTATTTTATTAATAATCAATTTATGAAATTTTATAAATTTTCTGTGTATGGAGAATTAAGTTTGTGCAAATGAGACAAAAATTAGGCTTTTGTGCTATAAATGACTTTGCAGAATTATTTTGTGCTTCATGAAAAATGCGTATTTTTCACAATTAGCCTAGACGACCGTTCGTCTCACAGTATGCGTTTTATTTTAAGAAATTACGAGAAAATAGGCATAAGACTGTTTCAAGGTTCGCTTTTACAGTTGAATCTCAGTGAATATTTGTTGAGCTCTCACAAGTAATGGCACATTTGAAAACGTTCCCCAAGGGCAACCGATAAATTTCACGATTACGAAATGCCTTGAAACTTAACAATTAATTTAAAATCTCGTACATAATATTTTACTGTCAAAAAAATGTACATAGTGCATGAAAGGTACATTTGAAAATAACAGGCTCATTTTTCCCCACAGATATTTCAAAATGTTTTTTATACAGCGCATAATAGAAGTGGACATAGGTCTTTCAAGAGAATTGTAAAATTGAAGGTGACTTGTTACAAAACGTATTATGATATAAATGTCTTACTGTAAACTGGACAGAGGTATTCTACGGGCTGTGATATTACGTAATTAAAATGTAATTTTGAATTTCAAATCATAAGATGAATAGCCTTGCAATGAAAAGTCCCTTCCAGGATATACTATTATTATTCAAAGCACGAAGGGGACGTTATGTTATGCATTTGTTATAAATGAACATAGTTTATATACAAACGATAATTCGAAATCTATTGCATAAGACTGGGTGCAGAATAAAAGCATTTTATGATTTAAACGATAAAACATTAATTATCGTCATCCACCTACCACATACTATACGGCATATTTCAATGTTTTACTTGGTACCGTCCTTAAGTTCCCATTACGGAAATGGTTTACAAATATTACTCACAAATTATTTGGGGATATAAATTTTATATACACGTCTGAGCATGCATGTTGTTATTTTAAATGATTGAATGAGCGTGAACGTCATGAGGAGCAGCGAAGGTAAGTGAAACTAAATCCGTAGCACGTTAGCTCTGGAATGATTTCAAAGGGAAGGGGTAACTTGGGGAGCTGGTGATATAAAAAAGTTATTGTAATTATTTTAAATCTTATTTTTATAAACCCAATGAACTCATACCCAGGTTCGATTCCCGGGGATGTCTCTGGCATCTACAGCTTCATCTAAGCTATGCGACGTTTTTCATGTAAAACTTTGCTGGCAAATCGCAGACGGGACAAGAAAAGGAACTGACCTCCCTTCTCTGGTTTGTGAATTTCACACGCCGTTGGGCAGAGTACGTACTGAGTGAGCTCTACCTCCACCTAGCAGACCGACCTTCGGGTTGACAAACCGTGTGGTCATTTGGCAAACGGATATAATTATTCCAGAAATCTAAGCAGTACAAAATCTAAAAAACCAAAACCTAAGAATTATGTCTCCGATATTTATTTCAACTTTATACCATCGGATCTAATGCTTCGGCTTGAAGGCAAGTAAATCAGTAACAAAAGTGACAAACACGTACGGCGCTTAACTTAAACGAGTTAGGAAATGAATCATTCACTATTTTCACATGATCATTTTTGAGAGTTTTACAGTGAATATAGTTGTATATATCTTTACTTCGATCGGTTACATATTTTCCACCATACAGATGCAGAAACATCGGAGAGGAAGAGGCCACTCCTTTCACTCAAAGGAGAAGACGGGTGCTTATTACCTCATGAAAATCTTCCTCATATCGCCAAGGCACTGCGCAGATCTTGCTATTCAGAACCTGGCCCAATAGAAGTACCGTTTCCTTTAGCTTATGTCGGAGACGTCATTCGGGAAAATGCCAGATGCCGATGATGAATTAGCTATTTTCGAGTTGGCTATAATTTCCCTTCATTTTCAGTAAAAGAAACGGCTGTTTCAATTAGAATCATTTAATTCAAAAACGTTTTTGCATCAATCTGTCGAAGTTATCAATATATTAACATTACAAGTTAAGAAAGATTTTACCTAATTTCTGCTGGTGTTCAGCAGGTGCTCATCAATTATTTCACAATACGAGTATTTGTAAAATTTGGAACTGATAATTTAAAAATATTTCTGTAATCAAAATCTTATCCCCAAATCAAATGAAATTCACTAAAAATTGAAATTACCGTACGCGCAAGTTTTTCTACGAGATTTCCGATTGAAGGTGTAATTAATTAGGAGGCATCCATTATGCATATCCAATGAATACGAAACATCAGATTCCCTAGTAAAATTTTTTTTCTCATCTTGAGGCACTATTCAGTAAATGATAGTTAATTAAACCCAGGTCTAAAATGTTATGAAGCAAAACAAACTAAACTTATAAATCTATATGCAACTTCGTTTCTTGTTGCCTCTTTCTATAGACATGAAAATAGACACTTAATATACAAAGTTGGAAGTTAAACGCTTTATATCAATTAGATTTCGTCAGAATTTTTGTTGCAAGTCACGATTAACTGATTATTTGTTCGGCACATGTAATGATCACTGGTTACTTAATAGACTTAACATTAATAGCGACTTCACCATCCACCATTTTGACTTCGTTCAGATTGTTGAAACCATTTACGTCATATATATGTTTACTTCATTTCTTGGTTTGTCACTTCATTATTATCAGTATTCTCTAATAAATGATTTAGTTCCTTCCACTCCGTTCCACTTTCTTTGGTAGATTTACATTCATGATTGAGGACATTTTTTACAACTTACAGTGGTAAATTCTCCGGCTTCACCAAATTCAATATTTCAATTCTAAGGTCACGTTTACATCCACAGATAGTGAATTACCGAGTATGTAAGTAGGTTTACCCATACATATCATATGAAATAGACCATTAAAACACGCGAGAACTTGCCATAGTGACCATGTAATTCTATTAAATCTCATACTTCCGTACTCGGCAATATCCGTGGGAGTCCGGAGACTACCATGCCGCTCTGGAGGTAAACAAATCAACATTTCAATTGACGATGATAACCGACTAATAAAACCCACGCCTAGTTGAGAGGCAGGAGAGAAAAAATTAAAACTCCCAGCTTGGGCGGAAGACACCAGAGGAAAGGGTTGATCAAGGCCGGAAACCAATTGTTAGAACAATAAAACCGCCCTTCAAAGTCCCTTTATAGGACGTAAACATTTTCCTTCCTCCACTTCCTCTCCGCTTATTAAGTTCACTTCAATACGAAACCCCTTCCTTCCCCTCAGTTTTCGTCCTCTACCGGTCTAATAATGCCAAGGGCTATAATAGTTGGACGGTAGGAAACAAAAAACGTCTACGGAACTAAAAATAGGACTACTTAGAGGATTTGGTACGATGGTGGAGCTACTTATTGTTTAGCTTTCTTTCCCTCATCCAAGAAAAGGCGTTAGACGGATAGAATGAGAGGATGCATGAAGTGAGCGTGCTGTTATGAAAGACAATGGGAATTTTTTTTTACCTTCAAGTATAGGACAAGCACGAGGGAGATAAAGGAAGGAGTGCATGAGAACTTGGGAATCTCGAGGAGGACGAGCGGAGGAGAAGAAGGAAACCACGTGTGACGAGTAAGAAGATTGAGAACGAGCAAGAGAGAGAGAGCGTGTGCGTCTGTGTGGGTCGGGGGACCGGAGAAGGGGTTAGTGGGAGTCGAAGGGCGGGATATTGCGGGCTGAGCGCGTGGGGGCGCGCTGGACGACCCGGGAAGTCTGGGCGGCGAGGGGGGACGGTGGAGAGGAGCGGGGTCAGGATGGGGGAGGTAGTTGGGAGCGGGGTGGGACAAATTACCGCGCGCCGTCTTGGGCCGATGGATGACGAAAATGGAGAGGAGAGAGGGAGATGGGGGAGGTCGCCCTCGCACGGAGGGAGGGCGGGGATCGAAGGGAGCAGGTGGGAACGGGGTGGAGAGACGGCTAGACCAAGGGAGAGAGAGAGAGAAAGGGGTGATGGCGCACGGTTTGGCTGGGAGGGTGGTGAAATTGTAAAGGCGCGGGTATGGTCGAGGGGGTGGGAGGCGGGGGAACGGAATGGACTGGGAACGCTCCCTAATACCACTATCCCTCCTTCTCTCTCGACCCCCGACCCGCCCCCACCACCCGCGCACTTCCTTCACCGCGGAGAGTGGGAGGAAGAGTGAGATGGGAGGAGGCCTACAACGATTCGGTCGCGAGGGGGCGGAGAAGAGGTGGCGGCATTGGAGAGAGAGATAAGGGAGGCTCCCCGAGGAAATTCTGGGAGCGGAAGGAGTGAAGCGCTTTGCGTGGTTGTTTTAGACAATGGAGACCCGAGGAGGAGGGACGGGGGAACGTTGAGGGGAGCGGAGGGCGAATGCCGAGGGAGGCGTACCCCACTTCTTTACACCGGCACACACACACACACCTACACAACACACACAAGCCCCCCTCGCCTCGCCACCCCCTGCCCGGCCCGAACACCACACCCTCACAATTGTGCTGCCCCGCTCCAACCCCCTTTTCCACCTCCCCTTCGCTGGGCGACCCATCTCCACCCACACCTGCCCTCTCCTCCCGCCCACCGCCTTCCTTCCCTCTTCCCTTCCATCATCCGAAAAACCCCTTTCACGTGCTCCCATCCTCCGCGTGCGGCACCTCCCTTCTCCCGCTTACTTTTAAATCCCTAATGCAGGTAAAAAGAATGAGCGAGATCAAAGGCATGACCGCCGGTTCAAGGACTCGGGTGTACCTACTCTTGTTCTTGCCTCCTTCATGATCCGCATCCGAGCTCATCCCACTCTTCAACCACCGTCGCTTTTGCTTCCCGCCGTCCACCCTGCATCCTTCCCCGCCATCGAACCACAACCCCCCGTATCTCTCTGCCACTGCTCGCGCTCCTCCTCGGGCTTTTACCCCCGACTATTTTTCACTGCATTTTTTCCGCTGCGTTCTTCTTTCTCCTCGCTCTCCGTAATAGGGCACTTAAAAAAGTGGTAATCTGATACGAGTTCGATCCTTTGGGCACGGCGATGGGGCCGCGCTCCCTTTTCATCAATCCCTTTCGTTATTATTTTTTTCTCTCTCTCTTCTAGAATGTTCTAATGCCATTTAAATTTCCCCTTCCCTTTCTCGCGCAGTCGTTGTCTCCCTTTCCTTTTTCCTCTGCTTCTCTATGAATGCATTAGAGTCCCTTCCAATTCTTTCTACTCCAACCATTCTCAATATTACACATCTCTTTCACGAATATCAATTTGTGTCCTTTTACCCAACTCCACTAGTCCGCTACTAACGCATTCTACTTAGACTTTACGTTTTTCGGGTGAGCCTACCTCAAGTATAAGCTTATATAGCAAATAATAAAACATGTATGTAGAAGTACGAATCGTTCATTCTTGCACAAATTGAAGAGTGGCTTTTCTATTGCAAATCTATGCTGCCTTTGAAGTGTCGCTCCGTCGTGTATTACTTTTCCTTTATTCATTCTATAAATATCATGGTAAAATCGCCTAACCCCAGGTAATTTATAAAGGAAATGGAAATATTTCAATTCTAATAGAAACGCCATAGCACATCGCCTATATTCATTCCAGGCTCATTCAGGAAATGAGTATTGGAAACAACAATGACTTATTTTAGTCTGATCGTAGTCCATAAGCCGCCTCGAAGACATTTGGCTGAGGGTGTTATGTTATTAGGAACATTTTAATTAGATTATTTGGCAATTATTTATCTTCCGTTCAATTTTTTCAGTAATCACGGTGGTACTTTTTCAGATATTTAGAGAAACGAGGAAGGAAAAAGAGTTACTTAAATCGGTCACTCAGGAAGTCAATTCCTCCCTGTGATCTCGCATAATAAATGCTTTTTAAGGTAAAATTTTTCCAGTTGTGTTTGCATTAAAGCTGAATTATTTGCATTTGTCCAATGATTTTTTAGGAGAATGCATACTTAATACTTACAGTGGCACAGTAAAACAAAATAATTACGAACTATTCTGCTCGTTCATGACGGTTTTTCAATTATGTTGCAATTTTTCTTTCACTTACTACTTTCATTGGTTCAAGAATAATATTTCCTAGTATTTTAATATTAAAACACCTTAAGTATCCTTAAGCACATCCATTAAGTTTACGTTTAGATTGGTAAGCGTCATGTTTAGAAACTAATAAAAAAATCCTTAGGTAAATTCCTACGGAAACAACGCGGTGTGAATGTCAAGGATTTGGCAACTTGTCAACTGCGGTTGCGCTGAGTGTGCAACTCTGACGGCTGAGGAAGGGATAATGTACATTGTTTTCCACTGGTTGGTTCTTTCCGGCAATTTTTCGAGCACGATTGGTGCATGACCGTATCGCCTAAAAACTAGCACGTTTCCGCTTCTTGAGCGTCTTGAGTCGCCCCAGGGATGTCTCTCGCTAAAATGAGCGTTTTGCGTGACTGTGACAACGTTCGGTTGCAAGTTCCGGAGGAAACAAGACCAAAGAATTCCCCAATCCGACAAAGAAATGAACGTCCAATGGTAGGAGACGGCCGAGTGACATGGCCAACGAAGAACATTCATTAGAACGCAGTAGAGACAAGCCATGCGCTTCAAAAGTCTGTGCTGAGGATGCGCGAGATCTTTTTTAATGAACTTTTGGAGGAGATGAAAGAGTTCCATCCCAAGTTTGCCTCCTTATTTTGCCCCTTGTAAGACTAAAGCACACGGAGAACGTTTTTCTCGAGCCATACTAAAGGTGTACGGTCTTAGAGCAAGAACAATTATCACGGAAATAATGAGATTGTGGGATTTCAGCTCTAGCGTGTTTTTCCCTCAGTAGAAAATGAAAATATCCAAACAAAAGGGAAGACAAGTGCTCTTAGTCACGTACAAAACTTCTACCCGTTAATTAATGACAGCGTCTGCTTAAAACTAATCCTCAATGCCTCCCGGACGGGAAACTCGTATTAGCAGAGCTCGCTTTTGTATTTCACAAAATTATTTCGAACTCCAATTGGTTTGTTTACACTAAAGCAATTAAATGGGCTAATTCAGATAGAATCAACCGGAACTTTTGCGTGTAAAATTATTTTCAACATTAAAAATTATTTTGATAACGTGTAATGACGTTTTTCAATGGTAAGAGGAAGGTAAACTTTTAGGAGATGATAATTATAATAATAAATCCGATAATTTCGTTTCTTCACAAAGACCCATCTTCAAATTTCTCATAGAATTTCGGCATTACGAAATTATAGTGAGTAATTCAGTATAATTTACAAAAAAATACGTATTATCTTGACATGTGCACTAAAAAATATTGCTAATGCTTAACATACAAGGTTTTAAAATATGTTAGCAATTCAGCAATTGAACTTTTGCAATGAAGATGTACTTACATCATCACTATTGTGCGGTTATTTAATACGAGATATTCGGCTAATACTTTTAAGACATTTAATAAATTAAACAAAAGTAAGATTATCCCAAAGGCGGATAGGTAGGCACCATTTACTAGTGTTATCCACATTCCCCCTCATTGAATAGAACCTTGGCATGATGAAAAGGCTTTCGTTGTTCTGATAACCCCTAGAGTAGTGCTGGTGGGAGCAATGGTAATTGATCCTTATAGGATCACCCATACCCAGAGGGTAAGAGCCAGACGAAAGGTAGACTACGCAGCATCTCTTCCTCAGTGAGGTGGCTACAAGGCGTCTGATCCCAGTGCTGCTGCTATTTCAGATATTAAAAACACTATGTAGGAAGGTAACAGGAAACCTCTTCAATTAAATACCCCATGTCACTATGACAGATATTGATCAGAGTATGAATTCTGGAAAATACGGGATTCGGCCCGGTGGGCAGTAAGTCGTCCCCGGTAGCGGGAGTGCCAAGGCATCCGCGGTCATCATCTCACGAAATTCTCGCAGAGGAAAATTGACAGCAGAAACAAGGAAGAGGTACGATACAGTCAGCAGAGGGACTTAGTGAGTTTCGTAGTTTACAAAGGAAGGATGAAATTTCAGCACTGCACAGGAAGGTAGAAGGAATCATAATAAATCGGCTTTATTCGGACGAAATTGACGCAGTGGCATTCCTTTCTTCCATCTAACCCATCGTCTAATACATTCAATGAAAATATAATTACATTTCAGTGCTAAGTAATATAAAAAAGAAGTAGTAGATTCTAACTCTATGAAATTAAGATAAAGTAATGTCAGGAAGTAAGATGGAAACATCAAGAGTAAATAACAGGGGGATAGTAAAAGAGAAGGTAGTAAAATTCACACATATTTTTTAATTAACAGCTACTGATTAAAATATTAATATTGATAAAAAAGGACTATATTAGAGAGGACATACATGCATACACGTTTGAGAAGAAGTATCCACACTCTTTGAAATGATGTCAAAAACGCATTAAGAATTTCGATAGATTAATCAATCTCTTTATATCTTGAGCTGAAGGATGTGACATTATGGAAAACCAACAAGCAAGGTTAAAGGGCTTTGTTTGAAGGGGTTAAACTCAGTTTTTAACTAAAATATTCAACACGTTTAAAATGCTTGTATTTTTACAGAATACCTACAAAACTAGAGGTAGCCAAAATACTTTTAAGTACTTTATTTTTTTGCGCCCCTTTGATTTAATAATTTGGAAATATTAATGTGATTCGGTGCAGGGAATAATTTGAAAGTTCTCAAAAAGGTCCGCATAAATATTATTAATAGGTATCACTTGCAAAATGGTAACACATTGTCATGCCACCTATCATCTCTGGGACCCTTCATGAAAAACCTGGAGGAATTAATGATGATTACAAATGAATTGGGTCATTAGTCCTAATTACAGGGTAATACATTACTGAACGTGAAAGATTAAATTGCGGAAATAATATATTTCTTGGTACTCCAATATATGATGCAATTAACTACGAAAACAAAAAAAGTACTTCGATACCGCAGATAAAAAAATGCTCACCTACGAACGACCTGAATCTACAATTTTAATGCAATATTTCATCATGACTAATGGATCTAAGCATAATATATCCAGTTTTTTCATGCAAAGAAGCTAATGCAATTATATAACTTTCAGCGAGAAATTAAATTTGATGTAATATTTAATTTGTCTTATTCATGCGTTTAGTAAAGTGAAAGAAGAATGGTGAAAGACAGAAGGACATATGATAGATCCTGAATTTATAGAAATATATATTCTCAGTTTGAATGCGGAATGTGTGTCGCAGGCTCTAAAAAGTGCAAATTAATGGGAAATTGGATGGAAGGAATATATAGATTAATTGTATAATCAGTGAATAGATTTTTATAACGGCAATAATCTGAGAGAGAGCGTGTTTATTACAGAAGTCAACTAGAAAGTCAACTAGCCTGCTAGTTCAATATAATAATGACCTGAATAAAAGGATCACCCCTGAAATGAGAGCTCTCACGTCGACAAAATCTTGAAATGCTCGAACTGTTGGGTTTACAAAGTGTTCCATACATGAGCACACTTTCAATTAATTAAATTATCAAAATCCAATTGAAATATTTCACAAAAATTAGCATTTTAATTACTTGAAACTTCAAAGTTAATCTCCATTGTAATTTCTCTACATGTAGTCAGGCAACTTCCTCATTGGAAATTTAAAATAAACGGACCTATGATCGTGAAGCAATGGAAAACGAAATAGCTGAGACCGTGAACTTGACTAAAAGTTTATGGTCTCGGCTATTTTGTTTTCCAACCTCCTAATTATTACATCAGTCCTTTATTTGTAAACTCGTACCCACATGCTATTTTCCAAAGGATTCTTTCTGGGTTGTACAATATCTCTCGGTAGCCTCGCATAATAACGACTACTCAACAGAAATACAGTACTTTTTTCATCCCGCAAGTCGTCCGAAGTGAGGACCACTTATGATTGCACCACCGTTAACAATCTCTACACTGAATCGAAATGTAGGACGCTTACCAATAGTGACTCATAAATAATTTTTCTATGAGCTTAATTACCAAATTTTTAAAAATATTTTTTCTGTTAAATTTGCGGATGTGGCTAATTTCATAAATAAAAACATTTTACTTGCCTAAAATAATGTCTGAATTGATAAATTTGGACGTGAATTTAAGAAAAATTTCAAATTCCTAGACATTTGGACACCGCGATCATTAAAATCATGCCTTTTCTTTGGGAGCACCGAAATGCGTCAGAAAGTCAAATTTAGAAAATAAATAATAAATAGATATTTTCATCCATTTCCCAGTCATTAACAAGTTTAACTTTCTCTCAGATTACTGTTCTTTGTGGGAATTTACGTATTTTGAACTGCAATGGATATGGGAATAAAATATTAGGAGAAAACTGCATTAATGAATAAGGCATATATTAAGAAATGGAAGAAATGAACTGGAATATAGGGAATGATTGCAAATAAAATAAAAGGTCTTCGATTAGGAACGAAGATTATAGCTCCCAAATTTACTTTTTAAGGAGAGAGATGAAGGACACCGAAGAAAATTAAATTAGCAGAGAGAAAGTAAAAGTTTAACCGTTGAGAGTAAGTCAAGCAGAAATGTTAGGCATGTCAGATTTATGAGAGGAATTTCGAAGACGGTAGGAAAAGTGGATAGAGTACTATTTAAGCGGATGTTGGTTTTTGAGGGCTACGATAGAACAAATAATATTCGCTTGGAGTGAAAAATAAGTTACAATTTATACGACAGGTAGAAAATCATTAGATAGCGAAATGAAGAAAAATGTGTATGGCAAAGGAAGTAATATTTTGATGCGTGATCCTACGAGATCTACGAAATTTATAATATTTTTCAACGGTCATATCACATATTTATTCTCAATCCTCAAGGTTCATAGTAAAATAATATAATACATCCTAGTGAAAAGCGTAGTGCACTCAATAAAGTTGGGAAAATTAAGAAATTCCATTTTATTTTGGACACCTAAGACGCCCACGAAGCCACGCCTGATTATGTTCATTCCACCTTCATTACTATGTTTTGTCAATGACATGGATATTAAGCAAGAAGAGGAAAACGTCATATGGAGAACTCACTTTCAAAAAGGCGGTTTCTGCCTCGTAGAACAAGGTACACGTACTACAAGGCACAATTATTCGCCAGGAATGCAATTCATGTAGCTGGGAATATTGCAGAGGGTTTACAGAGAAGACTTGAAGGAAGAAACTCCACACGAGACTCACATTCCTGACATAATTTATTTTTTAACTCCTAATTCACAAGATGATGCTGTACGTGTATATTGCCCTATCCAGCTTCAATAGAAGATTTTCAACGTCCTTATTTGAAGTGACCCTTATTTAGTAGCGAGGGTTAAACAGTTCTTTGTATACAAATCTGGAAACGGTCACGGAAAAATTATGGCGCATGTAGTAAAAACAAGGCGGGGCGCGGCGGTAAAAAAGAATTGCAAATGACGAAGAAAGAGCAAAAGAAATATACAAACCGAGAATCGACGAGAAGAGAGAGAGAGATTGAGAAGGGGGTAGTGGCGGTGGAGGGCCGGTGATGGAATGGTGACGGCTGGAGACAGGAAACGGCGAGACCGACGGGAAAAGAGGAGAATAAGGAGGCTACGGATTCTTCGCCGAGGAATGCGGTTTCGGGAGCGGCCGACGAAATGCCAGCTGAAAACACGAGACTTGAGATGCGTCCCTCAGTCAGCGGCCGCAGGTCTTCCGTCGTCCGAGCCGCCGCCATCGCCTGCTCCTCCCGCCTCCTCCCTCGCAAAATACCACCAACCCCCATCTACGAACCCCTCGCCAACCACCCCCTGCCCACCCCCTCACACCACACACCAAACCACCAGTCTCACGACTAGTCCTCCCTCTCTCCTGCATTCCCACCCCCTTGCTCAGCTTCCTCCCTCCATAACAACCATCCACAAGATCGCCGGTATCCCAACCCGGTCCCACCGCTGATGAGTCCCTTATGCCTCCTCCTCCTCCATCCCTGACCGCCATTCTTTCCCGTTTCCCTTGGATTCATTCTTCTCTCCAACTGCTTCCCCCTCCCGCCCCCGCCTGACCCTTCTCCGTTCTCTCCCTCGCCCAAACCATGCCATTTAAGGGAGCAAATGCGGGTCCGATTTGACCCGCAGACACACGATACGACATCGAAAGACCCTCTCGCCGACGATCGCCGAGCCTTTACCTCCCCGCCTGGAACCTCGCGTGGACTTAAACTCCCGGCGGCCTCTTCTGCCTTTCCTTCTTTATCTTTGTCTCTCTACCACCCCCCTCTCTTTCCCTCTCCTTTTTCTGTCTCGCACACACCTCTGTAAAAATCTTTCCACAGTATCCCTAGCACTAATACCAAATTATGCGTTCAAAACCGCCGCAGTTCCCTCTAACACATCTATCCCCTCCATGGAGAGGATCATGTTTGGTAACCATGAAGGAATAAATGCGTAAATAAAATCCCTAGCGTTTTTCAAAGGGGAAATACGCATTAATTTTATTGATTTCAGGAATGATTCTTGCGATAATCATATTTCAATTGCTGTTTTATTAAACGATCGCTGAAATTCCTCCTTGATTATTACTTATAATTGAAGGTTTTCAAGCTATCGATGTATTATCAGAATTTAATAAAATCGATATGGCTTTAATTTTACGAACGGCTTGCTAAGTCATTGGAAAGGTTAAGTGATCTATTGATTTGGTATTTATAAATTAATTTCATTTTTATTAAACTCCTATTCCAAAACAGTGTATTTAAGAAGTGAATGGCGCATTTCAAAGGGAATGATATAAACTCCATAATTTTTTTGTACAAATCTATGATTGCAAATTCATTCATCACAGAATATGAAATGAATTACAATATTTATTGATTCTAAGCCGGACTATCTATATATAGCCGGACCGGTCTATATGTATTGGAAAAAAAAAGAATTAACGGCACAAAGCAGTGTAAATGAAAATATAAAAAAATATTGTTTTCAATCTTCAAATTTATCATGTAATGATTTTAGCATGTTTTTTTAACCTAGCTTCAGTTATTTAAGTTGCAAAAATCGAATGAGTTCAAAATCTCCCCCACCCCACTCTATTTCAACAAATACCTTGGCTCCCATAGTTTCCAGCATACTTGTGGGCCTCCAATGCCAGAAAAAATTCGCGGGTACGACTAATTAATATCCCGCTTAGATCCGACCGTTGAAAACACCTCCTACTTCCTCGTACATTGGCCAAAATAACCCAGCAAGCTTCACAGCATTCCCTAATTACGTCTTGTTTTCAATAGAAGTCTGTTTTGCCAATGTCTTCGAACAACGTGCCTTCTCCCCATAACCTCCCATTTTGTTTCCTCCTCATCCTCTCCCCCCCCCCCGCCCAGCACACCCTCCGACTCCCGTCTTCGCGGCTGTTTTCCTCATCTCCTTTCGACTCCATGGCCACTCAACCTCCTACCTGCCAATTCCTCCGCTCAATCCTCCTCTTGCGTTCCGGTCGAGTCCCGTCCGCCGTGTACCCATTATTCGGCCAAACCCTCCGCCTTTCTCCTTCATCTTCCCTCCCTTTGTCCTACCCCGCGTGCACGGGGAGGGGGGAGGGGAGGGAAGGAGAGAGAGAGGGAGAGAGGGAGCAAGGGTTGAGAAAAGGGAGAAAGGGCACCCCTCCTCACACCACCGCCCTCTTGCGGCGGTCTTGACAAAACGGATGATTCTCAAAGCGGATCCGGCTAATTGGCCCGGATTTGATGACGTATAAATTGTAGAAAATTCGAGCAGGCGGAAGGGCGAAAAGGAAAGGAGGCAAGAAGCGTGGGGCGGAGAAAGGGAGAGGGGAGGTCTAAGGGAGGGAGGGGGGGGAGCGCGGGAGAACCGAAAAGGGGGTGAATGGGAGGGCTTGAAAAGGACGTGAAGGGGGGGAAGTAAGGAACGCGACGGGAAAGGGGCGAGCCGGGAGGATGAGGTCTGCCTTGGGCCAAAGGGGGTTGAAGGTGGGTTATTACCGGTAGTGGGAAGGGCGTGCGTGTGCATGCAAGTGTGTGTGTGTGTGCCATGGCTCCTCGGATGGGTTCCCTTCTGTACCGTCGTGTCCATTGTCCCCATTCCTATCGGTGAGGTCAATGGAGAAGCGAGCGGGTGGAGAGGGCAGGAGTGACGCGAAAGAGGGCCAACGGGAGGGTGCGAGACTTTGGCCTTAAATGGCAATTGTTGCTCCCTTGAGGTGATGCAGAGGGAGAGAAGAGCGAAGTATGGTGAGGGAATCAAAGTGAGGCAAATACTGACGATGAATAAAAATGATTTTCTAAGATTCTGGAACGGAGTGAGAGTACAAGAAGACATGTATTGAGGAGGTGGGAATAAATTAAGTTTCTTTTTAAGGAGATAGGGTAAGACTAAGGTTAGCAGCTACTAGAATCATTTACTCATTAGGGACAGCGTTATTTCTGGACATAAAACACACTTTCATGACTTCATGTTCAATCACACGGGATGATTCTTGAGTGAACATCAATTTATCTTTATTACGTAATACCGTAGCACTAATTTCAGTATTCGGCCTAAGACATTTTCGAATATTTCATTTTTAAATAAATGAATCAACGAATAATAAAAAAATATGTATAAATATTGTCACAGATCTTGCTTAACTATTACTGAAGGTAGTCATGAGAAAAAATAATTCTAAATTCATTGGTTTCATGGATGATTTCATTCCTAAAATAAACAAAAGCTATTCTATACCATTTCATCTACTTTGGTAAATTTACTAATTAACTCTGAGAATTAATGGACACTCAAAATCTCAGGTAATTAAAAATTCTCCCTTTAGAATTACGAAAACGTTGCTACGGGAAAAGTCTTTGGACTATTCTTTGGAATAGTTTGGAGAATTTGTATTATAAGTGAAGGCTTTTATCTTAAGTCACCTTTTCGTGTGTACGTAAATGAAATATACAATTGTTTTTCAGAAATGCTGAGCATATTAATAAGTTAATGCTGTTCACTCGATTGTTCCGCCAATCAGAACCTTTTTAAAAGTTAACTCATTGGGTGCCGTCTTCTATTTGTTAAAAAACCATTTTTTATGTACATTTAACTAATAATTTAGTTTTTAGGGTGACACCGCTGAGTACTGTAGACGACTAACGTTTCCATTAATGACGGAGATCGTTATGTATTCAACCATTGTTTCAAAACCTTTGCTGCATTCATTCGGAAACTTCATATCTAAATTATTTCACAGTATCCGGAAAAGGGAGGGAAATTTCTTTAACTGCATTATGACGATCATTTAAAACATTGTAGAAATAACGTTCCTCACTCCCATCAGAAGAGTTTTAAGTAATTCACTGGTAATGCTGACACTTTATATTGCTCTCATTATTCCGTCTTCCTCAAACGGGAGACATTCATCGACATACACCGTTTTTCTTCTGCAAAACATGCTTTGTCCGTTTGAAATGAGGAAGTTTTATTTGAGCAGGCGAGAGAAGGCTGAGAGAGGAAAAAAACGGATTTTGTTAGACCACTCGCAGCTAAAACTCTCGAACTATTTTTCTCTCTCTCACTCTCTCGAGTGAAAAAAAACTTCTCTTCTCAAGGAATTGTCCAAAAACGGCAATATTTCCACCCCATTCCAGCCACCTTCTCTCACCCTCTTACGCAATTCCTCTCCACACTCATTCCTCAACATGTCCCCTTAAAAATCTCTCCCCATTCCGCAGTTTTTCATTTCTCTCCGGTACACTCATCCTTTCCGTCCTCTTATCCCTTTCCTTCATCTGATCTTCTCCTCCTTTCTTCCATTTTGAATGGAATTGGCATCACGTTCTTTTCTCCCTCCTTTTTTCCATTTCCGTGCTATTCTTAAATTTTTTTTTCGCTGGCCATTCCATCCCGGGACTGAGCTCTCAAGCGTCCCCCCCCCCCCGCTGTGTTCTCTTTTTGTGTGTTGCCTCTAAACATTCCTTCCGAATCCGTTTCAAGTATATACCATTCTTGTAGCTCTTCAGCGGAGGGCATCCGTTTTACGCATTTGAAATTCTCCCCTCCACTATCTCAATTAGTTTGTTTTGTGTTTTTGTCCTCACTCCACACTGCGTAACTCTTCACCATGCGGTTACTTTATCAACAATTATTTTAGCGAGCGTCCCATAAATAACCATCCGTATTATTCTTTCTCACCTATATTTTACCACACAATCTTCAACACTGGTTACTAAGTAACGCTTCCCATCATCGTCATCTTCATGTGAATCTTATGGCGATGATTAAACACTAGGATTTGTTTGCTGCAGCCCTTCAAATATCCCGTTTCTTGACATATCCTTCATTACTTCATAGTTCCATGAATAGTCCGCAAAAAGGTGAAAAAAAAGGGGCCGCCGTACGCACGGGTTAGAAATTTTACCAATCATTTAATCCGAGAAGGTTGGAATGCTTGAAAGATGCTGAAGGTAGCGCATATGTTTCAGGATAAGTATACCAAATTCAAAATCCAAAGATTCCCCTTTTAATGTCACTATTTAACTACGCCCTTTATTTCACAGATGACTGCATAATTAATAACTATATTAAATGAATTAATATATATACCCAAACCAAATATTATTTTTCGCATCCATGTAAGAACAATTACGGGTAAACGAACTTAAAATTCATTTCTATAAATCATCCTGGTGAGACAATCGTTTATTGTGAATTCTGTCACTTTTTATGTGTCTCGTGCATGTTAAGGGAAACTAATATTTTTTTGAATCAGTCAAGTTAATATTGATCAACAATTATTTGAATTCAGCATGCATGAAGCTTATTCCGTTAGCGTCCCTGGTTAATATCCTTGTCTTAATTTGGGTGTATTCCTACACTTTCTCATTTTCGCCTCAAGAAGCTCTTTTAGCAAGCTTATATATTAGCAAACAAGTTTATTTTATTATTTATTAAGTTGATGCATAGTTTACATAATATTCCACAAATTTTCATATGGAATTTTCTAATTTATAACTTCTTCCGACCCATTTATAAATTTTAAAATTGTCACTCGGTTTTATCAAACAGGCACATATCATAATTACATAAAGTACGGCTCATATATCGAATATGTGAGAAGAATGTTTAAATATCTACAAATTTTCCAGTTCTACAAGTTCTCCACCCTGTTTGGAAATCGTTTTATGCACTGGAGCCAAAAACAGGACAAGATATGCTCCCATAACTTAATTTACGCTGGGAACGGCAGGAGAAATTTAATATTGCATACAACAAGTTTAATATCACGGCGAATTTTTTTTAAGCTTCAATTTCTATTCTATATTTCTACATCCTCCGATAATTGAATGATCTTATTTATCTCACTTGCTCATTGCCTTCCAGGACATTTCACCGCACTGATAATCTTCATTTGCACTTTACCCTTCACGTGTCGAATTCCCAAGGCCAACACTAAATAAAAACTACCCTCACCTCTCGCCCCTCCACAAATACCAATAACAATGGAATCAACCATTGGCTTACCTCATCCAATCCCCCACCCGCGCTTAAGTAACCCACTTCCACATAATCTCCCCACTCATTCTCGTTCCTCTACAATTCCCGACGCGGTGGCTCTTCTTCATTCCTCCTCCGGCCCTGCTCACAAACACAGCCGGCTGTCGGCCATCCTTCTCCGAGGTCCCCACCCCCTTTTTGATGTCTCCCCTCCCGACGAGGAATTTGAGGAGAAGCAGAAACGACGCTAACGGAGGGAGGGAGCTGTGGAGTCCCTCCTCCGAAACTCCTCATCATCCGAGGACAGCAAACAAAGAAATCGGTAGTAGAAGAAGATTCGTCCCTGCCAAAATCCTCGCCGCTCCCGGTGCCCATGCCACCATCACCGTCCCTCCCTCCCATCCATCCAAACATCCAGAAGAACGGTCGTACTTTTTTTACCACCTCCTCTCCGCCGTCTTCCACCTACCTCCTCAAACCACCCCACTCCGCCACTTATCTGCCCATTGTGCCCAATCCCAAACCCCTCTCTAACTCCCCGCGAAACCAGAGGGTCCTTCTTTCTCATCCCTTTTCATACTTGCACTCGTGCATATGGCGAAACCTCTCCCTCCCGGAGAAAAAACCCTCTGGCCGCCTCCTCTCCGAAGCGGTGCCTCTGTATAATTTCTTACGCTCACCTCCCCCTCTCCTCACTCCCCGGCCCTCTCCCCTGCACCCGTTCTCCCGGTCTAGTTGGCCCACTCACTCATGTGCGCATCCTTGCCCTCCTTTGCCCCTTGATCCCCCTCGCTACACTCCCAGAAGGTACCCCTCCCCAAATCCCCCTTAGACCCCATACCCTGTGACCTTACCTACCCACCTCTCTCTCTCTCTCCCCTTCCAGCAACCTCCCTTAGAACAACCCCCTTTTTCCCTCTCCGAAGAACGCCCACTTCCAGCGGTAACAGCGAGATATAGCCATCTGACGAATGCCGGACGTGTTTGGGACGGCGAGAGGGAGAGAGGGCGGCCGGAGCGGGCGAGCGGGAGCAGCCGGCGGTGGTAGCGGAGGAAACGGCGGAGGGAGCGGCGACGGCTGAGGAGGCGCGGAGATCGGCCCGCGCGGAGGCGGAAGGCCGGAAGGGAGCTCCGGGTGCGGGAGGGAGCGGCCGTGGAGGAGTGGGAGGAGGGAGGCGGAGGAAACAAAAGAGCCGCGTCCAGCCGCGTGAGTGTACCGCCGGTGCCCTTCTCCCCCCCGTCCATATAATGCCATATCTTGATTCGTTTTTTTTATTTGAGCCGACATTTTCCTTTCTCTCCTAATGCCTGAAATTACTATAATATCCCCTTTTTCAACCGACTTCCTCCCCGACGAAAGCCCGATCTGGTGAAATAAATATCTTAGAAATGAAAAATTAGCCACACAAACACTGCTAGACGAGGTTGTTGTGCTCACCTATTCGTCGAGAACAGAAATTGTTTTAATTGCTAGTCAAGAAAGAGATGATGGCACGCCTACAGCTCTTACTCTCTACCTATAATTATTCTTTTTAGTTGACACTACCTTCTTTAACTCTTAATTTTGCAAAAGATCATCCCCCATTAACTGGAAATCCATTTGAGAACGTGACACCGTCGATTTGTATCTTGGCACCAATCCATTACCCATTCCTATCTCGTGGCTCATCCGTCTTTATCATTGCCATTTTCTATTTTAAGATGACTATGGAGTTTTGACGCCCAACACCCAGAAATGAACACGATAGATTTTCCTCTTCCACACATGATATATTAGTAACACGGAAATAATGTAATATACGCAGGCCTTGTCATAATTAATCTTCCGCTGACTAGGAAAATAAAGATCCCAGTCACACTAAAAAAATGAGATAATCAGGGCAACGGCAGCGAAAACCTTTTCTCATGTTTATTTCAAGTAAATGGGCAAATATATAAAAAATATTCATTTTCATCATACTCTACACTGGTTCCTGTTTTTAAGCGTAATTTAGTGATTTTTTTGAAATAAATTCATACACTATTTAATTTAAATATTCGCTCTAGCCCTCCGTAGAACAGTTTCGTAATGAAGTAAAAAATATATTATTAGGTAATCTATCGGTTAAGGTATGTTTTTGGATGGATAACTATCAAATAAACTTTTTGTAACTCCAAAAAAACCCAATCCAGCAACCTAATCTACATCAGGTCCCTCTTCATCTCTGTGTACTTCTTTCCTCCCTTCATCCCGTCCAACATCCCTACCCTGCTCCTGCCCTTTCCTTGCTTGCCCAACATTTTCCCCTCTATTACCTTCTTGAACATTCCACTACCGCTCAATACGCCTTTCATCCATTTTTCCTGCCTCCATAGGATTTCTCTCAACAAACCCCTCTCCTCACCCACCACATCCAGTACTTCCTCATTTGTTTTCCTTTTGGTCCATTTCACCTTCTCCATTCTTCTTCACACCCACATTTCAAAAGCCTCCAATCTACGTCTATCCTCCTGCTTCAGTGACCACGTTTCCGCGCCGTACATAGATAGCTACGCTCCATATCAGAGTTTTTACGAGTCATTTCTTAACAGCTACAAAGAAAATCCCTTATATTTATTGTGCTTTGTTTCATAGGGTTATACTATATATAGGATTATAATGATTTTGTATTAACACAAATAATTCATTGCCTTATCATATTCGGGCTAAAAATATTATGGAGTCCTAAGCTCTGGATCAACATAAGAGAGCACAGTGGTCATTTTGCACAGCAGACACAGTGATTTGGTTGTGGATTATTGTAAAAGCCATTAATTTTCACTTCTATTAATATTAAGTACACTATAACCACATTTATTTTCAGCAAAATAATTGTAAGTAATGTTAATTACTTCACAGAAACTTTTTATTATAACAGCTCGTTATCAACAGTAGTGATTACTGGTTACATTGACTGTATTAATTATATATGCATATTTACTAGTACTGCTAACTAGGGAAAACATTTCCTAATTATGCTGCGTATGAGGTAATGCACCCAAACTAAGCCAATACTTCATATACTTTGATACATATGTTACATGGGTAATTACAGTTCGTACAAATTTCAAACTAATTAGATAATATAGCGCTTGAATTTATTTAGTTCATCCAAATGAAATATATGAACACAAACTTTGAAAAATCTCCCTTCACCGTATTTTTCCAGCAAGCTCAAACAACACACCCATCTCTGGGTGTACCCGTCTCTCCGGACCTCAGGCTAGCCTATTCCTGCGTCACCTGTAGACTTTCTAGCTACGACAGTAATTATAGCCGAGGAGACCAAATAATAATAACGACCTATCTGACTGCAGCTGATATTTTTTTCACGTTTAGTCAGAGCCAATGGATATTTCAGGTGGACCTAGCAGGAAGCAGAGCGGAGTAGGAACGACTGGGAAATCGATTTCACTCGTCCGAGACTGTAAGATGATTTACAGATAAAGCGATTCGAAACTTAGCCAATGGAAGTTTCGCTTTTTTTTGTCCAGAGTCAGAAAGAGGGTGGGAGGTAACTGGGGCCCTATGGCGAGAGATCCTAATGGCAGATAGGCAGCCATGGTCGATGATTTCCCGCCCCACTCCCAGCCTAAAATACTCTGGGAACATTGGTTTCGCGGGAAACCGCTGATGCCACCCACACAACAACCAATGCCACCCACGGAGGGAATTGAATGGTTTGGCTGGAGGAGGGGCGGGGGAAGAATCGTGAGCTGGTGAAGGGGACGGAAGGGAAAGTCAAATGAGGCGCAGCGATTAGAATGGGGGGATCGAGATCGAAAGGGTATTGCACATGAGAAAGGTAGTACTGTGAGGCAGAACTTGGAGAGGAGAGATGGAACAAAAGATCACTAGCTACAAATTAGCATTTTCTAATCATCTAGGGGAACGTTACGAGTATTCTTTTTTAAGATTTACAAATTCCTTAAAAGAGATGCGACTCCATTCTACACCCAAATTTAAGGAGTAAATTAAGTTTAGCTGCATTAAAACAAACAGGTCATTGAACTGCACTGGATCATTTAAATTATTTGATGGTTTTGGTCATCGTTCTTTCTTCAGTAAAGGATTAATCAATTGGATACAATGCATCATTTAAGCCGTAAAAAATCAATACCCTTTGATTGAAAGCACATTTATATGAAAGGATAACTATATATAGGTAATTACTATTCTCGTGAATAGTTCTTTTATTATTGCATTCGTGCATTCATTTGAATTATTGAGCCAGATATATTTTCAATTATGTGACGCTCAAAAATTAATTATAGGAAACCCTTCAGCCTTCTTCTGGAAGTATATTGTTACCAGATAAAGTTATGAAAACACCACAGGTAAATATTTATTAGCAATTGCAAAATGCAGAATTATTTGTGAGAAAAGAGATAGATTTTTAAGGGTTAAAACCTGGCTAATCCTTTTACCTTCGTGCATAAAGGAGTTCGGTTCTTCAGATAATATTTTAAGCATATCATATTCGTTCACATGTCCATTTAGAAGATTAAAAGACTAGTGTAATAAATACGTAATTGGGCAAAAAGCTGCAAATTTGACCAGAAAATGTGACTAAGGAAGCGAGATTTAGCACGCCATGAGTTAAGCGAAGCAATATTTCAATCAATATGAAAGTGAAGTGAAAATTTCATGAAAATGACAAATACATCACCATAGAGTTCAAATTTATTTTTTGAATGAGAATTAACAATGGAATTATTCACCAACTATGAGTATACAGAGTATACAATGGTCGCCCTTTCCCCATGCTGCAATGAGAGCCATATTTCTATATTGATAAGACCATATTTCTTAAATGGTCACTATTAAACGGAATATATTTTTATACAACCCGTGTTTTTGGAATTTGATCCATGGATGTTTAAAAATATTGTAAAGAGTGCAACACTACAACACCTACATGATAATTTTACAATACCTACATGATAAGAATGTTTTCATTAAAAAACTTTCCTTCAGTAAACAAGAATTAAGTCAAACGTATGTTAGACTTTTAGTCTCATGATGAAACTTGTTCAAAGGAAATTAAGAAAGAGTATTTTAAAGCTTTAAATGGTTACTATGGATTCAATAATGACATTAAGAAAATGAAATGTTTAAAATATTCCCGTCAATAATGGGATGAATAATTGTACTCAGTTTCAATCTTAGTTTACTTTATAAAATAGACTTGGACAATAAGTGCTATGCAATGAAGAGGTCATTATATATTGTGCTCGTGTGTTCAAACAAGCCGAACGTAAATTAAAAGAAGAGAGATGAATTACAGTAAGTGAAGAGATTTCAAAGAAATTGGAATTGACCTAACACTATTAACAATTTTATCGAGGCCTAGGATCGATGTCCAGGCACGTGTTCATGTTCCTCGCACACTCAATCTTCAGAGGAATATAAATAAAAAGGTATCGAGGAAATAACTAAATTAATCTTAAAGGGCACAATTTCGCTGGTGCTATGAAGATTACTTCATACTTTAAGACAATTTCTTTACAGCACGCACCTGATTTACGAGTGTTCTTGTTGAAATCTATGCATCTTCATCAGCTAGAAAACTGCGCATCTAAACGAAGAATGGGATTGGCGAACATTAGGAGTGGAGGGAGAAATCTGAATGCACGGAAATTTGGAGAGTTTTCCTCAGATTTGCTTATCGTGCCTGTTGCGGTTCATTGATTTGGAAAAATGCGGGGGACGATAACTCAGTTTCTAAAATCGAAGGCAGGAAAGAGAAAGTCAGAAATGTTGAGGACAGGCGAAGGTAATTTTCTCTTGATGCATGGACCAGGAAAAAATTCTCTTTAAAACCGTGGGGGACTGCAACGAAGTCATCATTGTATGTGAACCTATTTTTACAGAGGAATGGAAGCAACCAAAAGCTCAAGTACGACTATCACGTCGAATGAGTTCAATAGTTATAGACCTCAAAAAGCACTAATAATCAAACAAATTGCTCATTTGATGCAAAAATGACCAGCCCACTGTCTTCTTTCCTTTAAACTTTCAGCTGTCAGATTAAACTATGGATAGATATCTAACATCTTAATAAATAAGTACTATGACAACACAAAATCGGAGCGTTTTTTCCAAGGCCAGTTAGTGTCAAAGTTTCCTAATATCAGCGTAAGCTAATTAAAAACTATTTTAACTGAATTTAGCATTTATTAAGGCACATTCCATTTATATGAGACATAATATTATAAACTTACGTAAGAAGACGCTTAAGAAGAGAAAGAAAATTTTATTACAGCCAAAAATGAAAGACCCCTTGTAATATAAAGCACAGCAAATCTTGAACTTTCATTAATTAGTGATTGTTAAAATATCTAATAGAAAATATTTATGAACACAACATATAACAATGCTCTTTGATCATCCTCGTATTACCAAAAAGATTAAAGCTGTCCTAGTAAAGAATCACGTTTCCACGCAAATAAGTCACAAATTAAAGCTCTTAAAATGGTCAAAAAGTTTTTACCTCTTTTCAAAAATCATCTAGTAATAGCTCTTTAAGCTCATTAAATGCCGTTAGGCTGAAATAATCTGTGTATAAAATAATTTACTCTATCCTTAACTGAATTATCTAACGGTGGAAAAAGAACATAGTGATACTTAGACTTATGTACTCCAACCCAAAAGCGTTAACATACTTATTTCCCCTTTTTCTGACTTGAACTAAAAAATAATGATTAAATTCCACTGACGCGTAAGGAGGTTTCGCCCATGATCATCCACGAGTATAAAATTAGTGATTCAACAAAATAGTTCACTCTGAATGTCGTCATTGTGCATTTAGTTCTTAAGAAAGAGAAAACCGTCTTAAAATCTCCATATTTCCGACACTTTCACAGTCATTATATGTAAAATTTATAAAAAGCTACTATAAAGGTCAACATTAACTCCAACAGTACTTAAATAAAGTGTTCAGTTGTTTCGGGGGCAGGCTATGTTGTGTTTTTCATTTAAAGTTCCCTCAATTGCTATAAAATAATAATGAGTAATCCAGGTGAAAAATATGTACAAGTAATCTTCCTTGTCACTAGCAACAATCTGAGAATGAAACTCTAGAAAATATAGTACAAAGAAGACGTTGGCTAGTAACACTGAGATAAGAAAAGATGAAAGGGGATATGGAAAATACTTCGACAAAACTATCTTATATAGGCTCAATTTATGCATTCAATTTGAAAAAGTTTATCAGAAGCTGCTCAATAATTCCATTTAATTTCTTTTATGATTGATACCCCTTAACTATCTACGTAAAAAATATATTTTATCATTTGTTTGCCTCTTCATCGGAAACCTTGAGTTTTTACTAGTTGTCTTGGTAGTCATAACCTTTGAGAAAGTTGTGTTGGTTCTCATTAAACTAAACGTATTTCCCACAGTTTTGCGTGAAGAGTTATGCTTGATTTCAAGGGAAGAACTACTATTTTGACGATTGACTCATTTTTTGCTGAAGAGTAAAAAAAGCTCTAATGTAATTGCTCAATTTGCGGAATCTCCTTGCGAATATCCCTAAATATTTGTGGTTGGACATCTATGGACGCCTCACATGACGATAGAATAAGCATGGAAATAGGCCCTTTTAAGCTATTTTTGGCATGACAGCCTTTTTAATTTATTTATTTTCATGAATAGGAATATATCTATAGATTTTAAAAAACATTCTATATCCTATCCTTGTTTACATGGGATGGTACTATTGCCTGATTAAACGAGTGACTGATTCATGCTAAAACCTTTAAATTAGTATTTGATCTTATAAAAATATTATACAGTACAAAAGTACAATCAGCACAAATATTTCTTAAGGTGTCTGCTAACACTGCATCTATGGTCTTTCATGTCATGCCATGGCCTGACATGCCAATAATCATGTCATATAGAAAAGGTTAATGTAAGTCCGAAGAAAGAGTTTGCCTTCATAAGTAAAATGATAAAGTTCAGTGATTTATTAATGTAAAAGGGGAATATTTTCAAAAAACCGTGTCTACAGAGAGAATTTAAAACGAATATCCCATAAATCACAAAGGACGCATCAGATATAGGCGGCAGGTAAGATCATGTACCTCCTTAGTTCATTTTGCATCTAAATTTCATATCAAATGAAACACGTCACTTCATGTTTAGTTAACGCACAATATCAAGAGTATATAATGGATTTTTAATGATTTACCTTCAATGATTTGAAAATAAACACATTTATGATGAAATATATTTAGAAAAGGTTGCTTTTCAAATTTAAATGAATACAGACTTCTTGGAAGTTGGGGATGCTGAGATGGGTAGGGATATGAGAGTAAGTGGAGAATGAGGATTAACAGTCTTAAGTTATAAGATTCTGGGTATCAAATTGACTTTAATAGAATTTCTACGTCAATTGTTTGGATTCCGATTAATTGGACGCCTGGCAATCAATATAAATTATGATTTATTCTTTCGTAGATTAAGAATTAATACCATTTTCAAGTTAATGGACTGCGTTCAGTGATTTACACTTTTTTTATTTTCACCATTAAAAAAATAGAATAACAAAATTATATATGTAGACAAATTTATATTCTTTAGCGAAGAAAAAAGTGCTAGCACTCGATGCAATTGCTGTTTTAATGAGATTCAATATGTACTTGGCAAAATAGGTGGAATACTTGCTGGCCTTTACTAACTTTACATATTGTAAAATGATTTCCCTAGAGTTAATGCCTACATAAATCCTTTACATTCAGTAAATATGGACTCATGAAGAGTAACACAACATAGAAAGTGTCATGCGTAAAAATTGCAGAAAACAAAGGGAAATGAAACAATAAAATCAGAAAATGATGGGAGAGGATGAGGTGCAATTATTTATAATTTGAAAGAAAACCAAACAGTAACAGCAACGAATCAAGATATCTCACAACAGTCAAAATGGCATTTTTAAATTATCTGGTCAGGTGAGTATCATGGTTAATGAGGTATCTTATCTATGAGCGATGCATGTGCAAATTCTTTTTCGACGATGTTAGGTACTGTCAATAGCATAAAGATACTGTAAATTACTATAATTCGCTAATGACGACTAATAATCCATAATTTTGATACTAATAGTATCAATAGTAATAGTACTAATCGGCTACCATGAAAATCACGAAGTTATATGGACATTGTGCGATGCCATGCTCTCGAGTTTAATGGCACGAAATTATCACCAGCACCACCACATAAATTAGCAATTTATATGTTTAACAACATGTTACTGACTCAAAGAACGGCGCGAGATATCACGACAGTAACTTTAACGGAGTCATCCGCTATTACGCAATTTAAAGAGCTAAAGCTGACCTGATTTTTTCCAAACGGGAATTGTAAAAGAAAACTAAAGGAGAGAAATGCTGAAAATTTTTGCTGTCGGTTGAGTTCCCGAAATTCTTAATGGTAACTCATCGTGAGACTTTTTTAGCAGGAAGAAGTCTTCACCCACGTTCGATAAGGGAAATATTTTTGAACATACATCGCAGGATACACGCATTGGAAGCAGCAGTGGAAACCGTATAGTGCTGAACTGTTGACACCGTAGCAGCTATACTAGAAGTTAGGCACTTGAAACATCAAAAACGCATATATTTTTCAATTTCTAAACGTCACACAAAATACCATAGCAGGAGTCGAGCAGAACGGAAAGAGAGAATCGGTGAGCAGAGCAGAAAAAAGAAGACGATAATGGCAAGGAAATAAAGGCAAGTGGATTTCCCTGTTCTTAGAAAGAGAGGAAATGGAGGAGGGGTGGAAGAGGTGGAGAGGCCCAGGGCTAAGCAAAATAAAAGACAGACGAATATACAGAGGGAGGGTTTGAGGAGACAAGATGCGCCATCTAAATCCGGGAAGCATTTATGGGGGAAAAATAGATTGAGGGATGAAGGGGGACGTAGAAAGAAGGGGTCCAGGGAGCAGGAAGAGAGAGAACGGAAGGAAGCCAAAGTAAGGAGATCAGGGGAGGATGGTGTGGGAGAGAATATTCTCAATGTTTATGGTGCGCCGCCTGTGGGTGTGGACCTAAAGAATCGAATAATAGCAATGGATGGACGCCGTTGAGAAATTATTTCCCCGTCGAAGGAGACATCGAATGTACTTACATAAAAATATGTTGGATAAATAGTTGCTATACGCATCGTCAAATTACTGATTTCAACGTAAACGACACAAAAATGTTGTTAAGTGTGAACCGGAATGGCAATAGAATACTAATATAATAGTTGTTCAGCATTTAAAATTTGTCTTTTTCCCAAAATAGATAGTCTTACAGGACAATCTATTTACTAGAGGCATATATTCAACATATTTTATGAGTTCGGAACCTAAATGTGAGAAGACTATGGCGATAATTGGGTTAAAATCCTAGCTTAAAACCGATGCTGATTACATGAAGAAAATGTTCATCGTATCACTCTTGCTGTGGATAGCCTTAATTACAGAAGATTTGTTTCCACACACGCTCGGTGAAGACACACCTCAAGAAAATATCTGATGATACATAAACAATGTGCACGGTCCTGTAATGAATGTCAATAAATAGCTGTGTGATAAATTTATAAAGTTGCACAAACATTTTGAAGGGTTCAACAGTTTTATTAGGAATGCTAACGATTATTGAGATCATTCTAAACCCAAAATACTTCACGAGACTCTTCATACTGACTGAGGGATGAGCGCGGCGATGAGCAATTGAAGCTTGCCCTTGTTGCCGAGCGGAGGAGGTAACAATAAGGACACTTTCTTGGCTTTTGCCCCTTAAGGGCAAAAAATCTGAACAAAGCGTGTCGTGTGCTTTGAAAATTTCTTCCATAACCAGGAGCGGGAAGCAAGGGACCAAAAGATACAGCAGGAAAGGGAGAATGAAAGGGAGGGATGAGGAGGAGAAAGGACCCTGTAGATAAATAGCGCTCGAGGTATATTTGGAGGGAGAGAGAGTGCTTGGCTTGCTTTGAAATGGGTAAGGTGGGAAGGCTCAGGGGGTGTATAAAACGGAACGTAGAAGGTTGAGGGGGAGGGTGAGATGGGCCCTGAGACGGAAACTGGGGAGAGAAGCTCAGCCCCCTTTATCGATCCGAGAGACGCCTGGCGTCGTGGGAAGGCGTCGCTGGCCCGACGCCGTGGTCTGTCTGGGGTGTCAGGAGAGAGCGATATAAGTGCGGGGGATGGGGAGGAAGAGGTGGAGTGGGCTGGAGGGGAAACGGAGGGGGAGGAAAGCGGTGGCTCAAGGAGGGTAGTTTGGTGAACTGCGGAGACGAGTGGGGGAGAATTAGGAAGCGGAGGAGGAGGCGAAGAGCAGAGATGGATGGAGAGAGAGGGAGAGAGACAATGTTCTCTGGAGTGATATCTCGTTCGTGGGGTGGAGAGAGAGAGATGGGTGAAGGGGAGGGGAGTAAGAGGAAGAGGGGGGTGGAGAGGGTAGTGAGGTGGGAGAAGGGCTTCGGAATGCCTTACGGAGGAGCGCGGGATGCGGGCGTGGGGAGGGAATTTCGGCGTGGGTGGGTGGGGGCAGGTCTGTTGTTGACTGTTGTGGGCTTTAACGCGAAGGGGGGAGTTTTAAAAGGAAGGGAGAAGCGTGGCAGAGAGGTGGGGGAGGGGGATGTTGCCATCGCATTTTCCTTTCTCTCTCCCCTCCAACCTCCTCCGCCCTTCCCACGCCCGACCATTCCAAACGTCCGCTCATCTCCCATTCTCTCCCTCCCTATCCCCCACCAACCCCAGACATTTTCTCGGCACCCACAAGATCCCCGTGTCTCCCCATCCCCTCTCGACAGACCTCTATGTGTACCCCTCTCTCTCTTCCCCCCCCCTTTGCGGCAGTCACCTCTCCGGGAATTTCTCTCTCTCTCAGCTTCACTCGTTTTCCCTCTCACGCTCTCTAACACTCCCATCCCCTCCTTCCCCTCCTCCCTCTTTCGCCCCCCTGGCTTGCCGCTTCCTCTGCCTTTACGGAAACCTTCGCCGTAACATCTCGAAACCACCCTTCTCCTCAACCCCCTTTACCAATGCTCTTCCATCGCCCTTCCCAACGCGGAGTATCCCCCCTGCCTCCCTTCAAACGACATCGTCGTCCGTCCCCACCCCCCCTCGCACCTCATCTCCGCACACACCCCCCTTCCTCCCACCCCTCCTATCCTGGCAACACCCCCACTCCCATCCCTCCTGCCAGTGTCCACACTATATACCATTCACACGCACATGCGCACGCAAAGCAACGAGAGGGGGCGAAGAGGTTTTGAGGAGAGGATTTCTCCCAAGAAGAAGAAATCTCTTTCTCTTCCCTGTTATGACTGACGCCTCGCAATAAATTTCCATTCTTGAAAGAAGAAGAAATTTGATTATCGTATTTTCAATATATTTTCTCGTAGCCGTGGGATGGGATTTTCGCCCTCATTACCGTCATCGTCGCCCAGGTCACCACCGATATGCTCTCTCTCCGATTCCCGTTCGCTCTCCTGCTCCCTCCTTTCTGGGGGATTTTTCGAGGCTCCCAGTCCCCCCATATTCTCGAATAGCCAACCAACACCCTCGAGGTGGCGATGGTGGCGACGATTTGATAGATTATTCGTCACCTCCACGCGCCAGTGTCCACCAATGGGGTTTCAGGAAAGGCGTCAGATCCGCCATGTTCGATCTCCGTTCGAACTGGCAGCTTTCTGGAAATAAGTCTGGGATGAAATGTGAGGACATTCGGGTGAGGAAAGATCTGAATTTTGCTAGGCAACAAGGAAAGTGTTCAAGGAAATTTGACAGATGAAGAATGGCTGTATTCGAGAATGTGAGGATATGAACCTAAACAGGCTCGCTAGTTTCATCTATGATTCTGCGAGTAATACGTAATTGCTGATATCATACGTAAATCGGGTACTAAATGAAGTTGATTCACTATGATATACATCTTTCAGTATATACTAGTATCAAGCAACGCAAAGAACAGTATTTCGCATCGCACGCTTTATGTCACTCTCTGGTCCTGAGATATGTGTGTCGGAATTTTTACAGACCTCTGCAAACTCACCAGCCTGATCATTACACCACCGCTCTTATATATATATATATATATATCTATTTTTCATATTTGAAATGGTGTCCTATTGTAATGATTGCTTGCATGTGATTTGACCGTCAGTATTTTCGCACATAAAAAAATTACTGTTAATTTTATTGGGTATTTTCCTGTCAAAATGCATAGGTACACGGTGATTGCACCAACGGTGACAAACATTACGTCCCCTACTTTCTAAGCGTGTACTTATCAACTACTTTGTGAATGAGGCCACTTTTAAACTGAGAGCCAGGCTCAGTCAATTGTTAAAAATATTTTATTCACTGTGCGAAAGTACGGCAGCTACCCTGTGAAGGCAGAAGTTCCACAACTATTACCCTAATTCACAATTGGTCTTCCTCATAAATCTCCTTCATTGAGCACGACGAATTATTTAGTTATCAGCCGAGGAATTTATGTTCAACTTTAATATATAGTCGGTAAAAATTAAATAAAAGGAAGTCTTGCGCTTCGAATTAGTTGCTAGAGGTTAACTTTATATAAAAAATAAACAAATATTATTTAATTGTAGAATGAAACATTAAGCAATTTAAAAACAGATTTTACTCTAGTTCGCTTACCAAATATTCCTGAGCGTTTGACTTCACCTTAAAACAGCAACAATAAACATTATGACAGAATAAATACCTAAGAAGCTAACTCAAAGTGGTAACTATGACATAATTCCGATTACTGTGCATCCAGGTTTTCACATAATGACGAGTAAAATATTCATCGGTCTTCTACCGGCGGGGAATCTGGGACACAAGTAGATAGTATGGAGGAAATGAGTAAAAGGCAGGTAGTTAAATTAAGATCCACCTTTTTTTAAATTTACCTATCCCGGCAGGACTTATCGTGAAAGGTATACACTTAACGTAAAATCATGAGCTTAATTTAGGTTGAAATTTAATAAATTATATTCACGGGATAGTACAACTTTACAGCAAATTTTGTTCTTTGAGTTTGCAGGCATGTGGTATATTCTCCGAAAAATTCGCAATAGTCATCAATGGAACGCTGATTCATGGGTCACTGTGGGTTGGTTTATAAATGTTTCCTTTCCATCACCCTTTAATTTGGATTTCCTATGACACATGGTAAACCCTCGGTCGTACATGTAACATAAAAAAGTGGATTCATTTGAATGCCCAAGAATTACCTACCTCTAGTGAAAGAATTAAAATGTTAACACAAGAAGCATCCAAAAATTGCTCATGACTGGTTATAGCATGGCTGTTTCATTTTGGAAAAGCCTCAACTGTTACTAAGTTAGCAAGACAAAGAGATTGCTGTTTACTTTCGTCCTAACCATAGAAACAGATCAAGCCTTTAGCATTTCTGTCAGCAGAAACCCTCGGTTGATGGTTGGGTAAAGATTAGACACTCACTATCGGAGCCGGAATGGACGAAATTTAAATACACTTTGATATATATATATATATATATATATATATATATATATATATATATGTATTCATAAAGCACAGGCATAAGACTCTGCTTGGGTATCGCTGAAAGTGCACAGAGGCGCCCCAAGGGATTGAACCTGAGTCCTCCGGTCATTAATCTGATTAGTCTACCAACTGGACTATTATTCTATATATATATACGAAATATGTGTGTGTATGCATTATGATGATGACGACCGTGCCGTCGAAACGTCAAAACTACAAATGTGAGTGTCCTTTCTTTATGCTTCTGTGTTTAAATGTTTTAATCTAAGTTTATATATATATATATATATAAATATTTTTTTGCGCACGCAAACACACCAACAAACTCACATGTGACACATATATATATAAAAACACACACACACATAAATTGTTAGTGTCGATTTAAAAAAAAATTCCACTCCGCATTCGAAATCACCCAATCCCTAAATCTTAGCCAGAGATAAAAATAATAGGCAAGGCGAACGAAGACGAAAGAAATGAAGGAAGAAAATCGAAAATCCAGAAATGGCAGAGCCATGGTGGTGGCCGGGTATAAGATTCTTCCGCGGGGGAGCGAGGTGTGGGGTACCATGCGGGGGTGGGAGGGGGTTTTTGGCCGCAGAGACAGAGGAGGAAGGAGAGAGCAGAGGCTGGAAAGGATAGGGATCAGGACGGTGGAAAGATCTCGTAATGAGAAATGGGGGAAATGGAGCGATGCGTGTGGTGGGGGCAGTCCAGAGCCAGAGAGAGGGGCTGAAGGAAGGGGGGGAGTCGAGGGAAGGGAAAAGGTGAAGCGGAGGAAGAGGCCGGGGGGTTTGTAGGGGTGAAGGAGGAAAAATCTCGCTCTCGCCGGGAGGCGCGGGGTGAGGAAGAGGGGCGTTTTATTCCCTCACCACTTCCTCGATTCCTCCATTGGATAAAGGGGCGCGAGGAATGAACAAATCGTAAAGAAAAACAAAAGGAGGGGGCTGCTACACTTTGCAACCGTATCCTTTCGATCCACCCATAAAAAATGTACATTTCTCCATCTAGGGGATTCTTTATATTTTTCCAATATATTGGATTATATTTCCGATTTTTTCCGAAAACCATATTGTAAATTCTCAGTTTCTGATTTCGCGAATAAAGTTGCAGATCTGAAAGAGCCGCACTTATCCACAAATGAGTGCAAATCGGCATTGCATTCTAACCTTACAGGATCATTTTATCCAATTATTGACCTAAGTCACCGGATGAATAACATTTAAATAAATAAGTTTTCAAGGCACTTCGTTTTACTCCAAACGATCGATTTTAATAGATTGGTGATATAAGAGGATGAATCATGAAGAAAGAGTGATGAATAGGCATTTACGACCTTTGATGCACAAACTCAAATATATCATTACTTACAAATAAAAATAAATATGAAGAAGAGAAGTTAAGGTCGGCGTGAAATGATTACTCTTGACTCATTATGGAAGTTGAGATAGGATTTTCATCGAACGAAATACAAAATGTCTTGGTGTTAGCAATAAGAGATTCGGAAAAGGTTCTTGAATAAAAGCTAGTAACAAACTACGCACGGCTTTACACCATCACCGCTTCATGTCAACTGAGACACGCATTTGCACATTTACCGCTCAATACGCCTTTCATCCATTTTTCCTGCCTCCATAGGATTTCTCCCAACAAACCCCTCTCCTCACCCATCGTCACAAGTACTTCCTTATTTGTTTTCCTTTCGGTCCATTTCACCTTCTCCATTCTTCTCCACACCCTCATTTCAAAAGCCTCCAATCTACGTCTATCCTCCTGCTTCAGCGACCACGTATCCGCGCCCTCCAGAGAGAGCTATGCTCCATATCAGAGTTTTTACGAGTCTTCTCTTAACATCCCTACTCAACGTCCCCGTCATCAGCTCCCCCCTCCTTGAGAAAGCCTCCTTGCCTAGCGCAATTCTTCTCCTTACGTGCCTACTACTTTGACCGTGTTGGTCCAGAACACTTCCGAGATACACAAACTGTTCAACCTGCTCCATTTTTTCCCCTCCTATTTTAATGTTTATCTTAGCCTTTTTTCTTTCTGGAAAATCATATAACCTTTGTTTTATTAATATTGATTCTCATCCCATATCTATCGCACTGAACCTCCAATTCACTCAGCAATGCTTGCAACCCCTGGGCTGACTGAGCAACTAATGCTTGGTCATCAGAAAGCCTAACCGATTTTACGAATTCCCCTCCGACTTTCATTCCTAACTCCAGATAAAGATATATCTCATATCTTTTTCAATATTTATTTTTAATTATATATATATATAAATATGCATAATATTCAAGATTACTCTAATTTATGACGATGAAAACACGAAAAATTGCACTGGCAAATGTGTCAAATCACTTTTTTAATGAATCTAGAACTTTTGATAGCTTTCGATCAAAGAAAACATTTTTTTTTGAACAGATTTTTGAAAGTTGAAAGTAGAACTGCTAGATAGGCTATGTATTTTGAGATTGAGCTAAAAGTTAAACAAGATGTAATAAGGCAAAAGAATTTTGGAGTGGCAGGTGCCAGGTCATACTCGTTTGGTCTTCAAACGAAACTGCAGTGGATATGTTGCATCCAAAAGAGCCAGGAAAAATCCGAGTCACCCCCTACCTGTGTTTTAACAAACGGAACGCCATGGCTAGAGGAGCCAAATGCCTCCCCGATAGCATATTTGTGAGGATGAGCATATCTACAGAGGCAAGGCGAATAAAGAAGGCAATGTTTACGCATCGGAAGATATAAATGAAAAAAACGCTGTATACAATTGCGTCATTGGGAAGAAAAAATCAGCACTTAGTATTATTGTTTTGGACGGTCTAGCAGTCTATAAAAATGGAACCGTTCAGAAAAAAAAACTTTTTATAACAAGGACAATAGGAGAATAAGACGAGTGCTTGCAGTTTGAGGATAAAAAATACCCAAAACAGAATAAAACTAACATTGTGGTCTACAATAGAAGTACAGAAGACTAATTACTGCATAATACTGTGGAGTGACTACTGAAAAAAATTAAAGAGGATAGAAGTCGTTTAAACGATAGGTTGGTAGCAATGGTAGTAGTAGGATGGAAGTTGATAACAACATTTTCTAGTAGATAAACCTCAGCTGTTATTAGAAAATCCTGATTATAGCGAATTACTTAAATATGAAACTCAAGGAACAGTATGAGATTATGATTATAGATTATGAGAGCATAGATTATGTATTATAAGATGTAGATGTCATGAGTGACAGCTGACCAGACTTGACCGTTGCCACCAGGACAATCGCCTAATTGCAACGAATATCATCAAATAAATAAATAAACAGTAATGAAGAGCTTCATTAAAACTTATGTATGCAAACTACTTACGAGAGTGAAAGGGTTCTTAGAATAATACCAGTTAAGAGTAACAAAAAATGAAAATTGGTTATTTCAGTAGAAACACATAACGATGATAATAATGTGCTGATGGAATAACTAAATAAGAAATTCGACAGAAACTGTAAAAATTCAATTGATAATTTAATATCCTGATAGATGTAGTTCTATCCTGTTGAGTAACATCATTTCCAATAAATCTGAAATGCAATTTTCAAGAACGATGAACTTAATTGCGGAGAAGCAAGTCATAGATAAAATACGAGTATATAGTATATCAAAGGGGCAACCATCATCCCTGGTTCATTACAACAATTATGCATGATCACGAAATAACTAAAACTATTACTAAAAGGCCACCATTTTTGTTGAACTAATTTAGAATAATTATTCAGCAGTGCAAATTTTTCACCTGGGTACAATAAATGTCAATAATTCATTGTTTCTAAACTGTATTAACTAACATCAAACTTGGCAGAGCATAAAAACAATTTATACATAAATCTCCTTCGATTTTTTAGATCTAATCTTTCCAATTGTCATCATATGAAATAGAAAAATCACCTCAATTAAATGTGGCTGAAAAAGGCCTCCCTCAACTCCCTGCAGAAAGTTGACCATTTTCCCTTCATACCCGCTCTCCCATTTTCCTCGCCTTACCTACACGTACTCACTCACCCCTTTGAACCCTTTTTGTCCCCTAACAATCCCATACTCTTCATCCCTGCGTCTCATTTTATTTGCAGTAGAATCTCCGAAACCCCTCCTATTTTACCCCTTCCACGGGACCCAACCCTTCCGGTGATGCCTCGGGGGATATTAATCCCCCAAACCATTGGATGCCCTCCGTGGGGGTCACCTCTTGCCCCGAGGACCGGGAGGTTATGCCCACAGACGTACAAAACCTCCGCCCGTCTAAACCCCCTCGAATCATCCCTTCACTCCCCTCGGTCTCCGCGCTCCCACATCCCCTTCGCTCCCTTCCCACCTCCCTTAGGACTTGGTAATGAGCTCCTTGTGATGGGCCTCCGAATGATGAAACCGCGAGCGGGAGCGGATGTGTTAGGAATGGTTTTGGTAATGTTCGAGCCGGTTGCCAAGGACGGGGAGGGGGAAGAGTGAGAGGAGGGTAGAGATGGAGATGGGGTAGGCAGGCGAGGGAGGGGACCTCATTTGACGAGGGGATGTGAGGGAGGGCGAGTGGGGAATGGGGTACGGGGGAGGAATTGAGAGAGGGGCGAGAGAAGCGGAGAGGTAGACGGGTGGAGTAGGGGGCGACGAGGGACCGACGATTCCGCGTGATTCCTCTCTCGCCCCTCCCTCCCCCGCTCACAATCCTTCCCTTTCCCCACTACCCACACCATGGCACTCGTGCAGTAATACTCTCTCTCTCAAGGCGCGACGGTCGCTTAATTACCCATCCACCGTGTCTCATTGCCACTCCTCGTTCCCACTTTCCTCCCCGAAATAATAATAATGATGATAAAAAAGGATTGTAATCAGGGAATTGCAGTTCAGTGCTAGGGGAATAAGGAAGATTTTGGACGAGGGATGATCGAGATTAATGCGGGTAGCAGAGTGCGGCTTTATGAATCAACAGTTTCCCATCGTTTTCATTTAATGATCGGCAAGGGAATAATCATTTTGAAGCACTCCCGGGCACATATGCTTTTGTGGGTTGATTAATTCAATTACACAGATGTGTCTTTATTAAAATCAGTTTCTCGAGATTTTGCTCACCCGTATGAAAGGAATAAACAAACGCCAATAAAACTGAGTAGATATGCGTAATTTATGAGAACAATTTTAGTTTAACAAGTTCTTTAAGTTAATGCTAGAGCATAAGGCGAATAGGAATACCTGATATGCATAATTTTATTATAAGAAAGAGATAAATTTAACTGTATTGCCAGCGTGCCTTTCAGGTCGTATTTTCAAAAAAAGATTTGGGTTTTAAAGCGATTTTATCAAAATTTTACTCAAAGTTTTACCAAATGGTGGCAACAGATGGCCCTCTCCTCTTTGCTTTACTCATGTTGGAGTAAAAGTAGGTATTTTTAGTGACAATATATTCACTGGTCAACAGCCTAAAACCATTGTGAATTACTTGAAGGCCAAGAATAAAAATCTTTGTATGAGTGTTTCAATTGAAATTTCTTTGATTTCATAGTCTTAATTCGACGGCGCCATATTATCGGGTCACTGCTATAAGAACACTTCTCCGTCTCCGTAACTGATTATAAATATTTGATTCGATATATGGTCTTAGTTGTGAGAAAAAATGGTGTTAGTTGTGATCTAAATTTACAGCTGCATCCCTTTTAATAAACTTTCCTCCAGGCGATAAAAATTTTACCTAATAGAGGATCTTTTTCCAATGTGGACTTAATAATTTTTCCGCATCATGGCAGCAATTGATTACCTTATTTTTATGAGCTCGTTAAAGTCCCTACCATTTTTCGGGCAGTGTCGTCCGACATTAAATGCCGAGAATTACTAAAAAGGTAATTGAAAAAACTAACAACAGTGGCTTACCATTTGTTATTAGTATCTGCTCTCCTTGCCTTTGCATAATCTCTCCAAAAATCACGCGACCTTCTCCTTCGCGGAACTTCTCCCCGCTCCTCCCCCCGCCCCCACTTCAAACCCCCTCCGTCCTCACATCCCTCCGCCTGCGATCTCTGCAACTGACATTCCCATTTCGAATCAGACTCCCCGGCGACGGAGGCCATGATTCGCCACCTCCCCGCCTACTCCCCTCTCACACACACACGCTCACTCCCACACCAACCCATCTCTCTCTCTCGCCTCATCCTATCGTCCCGGATCCCAACCGCACTCAATTTCCGCGGCCCTCTCACCCTTTCCCACACAGTTTACCCCCTGAGAAACCCTCGTGCTTATCAGTTCCGCTCACCTCACCCGCGCGTTTTCCACTCCACTCCACATAGCTAGCTATCTCTCACCCCCGCCCCCACTCCACTCTTGCTCCTTCATCCTCGTCCCGCCGCGCCTTCCATCTTCCTTAACCTGTTCCAACATTTCTTCATCCTCCTTCCAGTCTACGTCTCCTCCCCCATCGTCTTTCGCTCTTCTTGTAGTACCCCTCCAACAGCATTCCTGCACTCTTTCCCCTGTCCCCACAAACTTCCCCGCGAATCCCCGCCCCATCATGTCCTCATCCTCGTTTCTTTCTGGTAGTCGCTGCGTGGGACGTTATCCTCAAACAATCCCATCCCGTTGCGGGGGAGAAATTGCACTCCGCTGAAGAAGTATCCCCTCAATCATATGGATAGCGTCAAGAAGGCGATCGTCAAACGGGATGCGTTAATACCGTTGTAAATGAAGTGGAATGAGTAATTCACGAGAAGCTGACCTGAAAAGCCTGCCACCTAAGGATATGATTACTCTCGGAATTGGTATACCAATGATCCAATGTCCCGATTAGTTTGAATGAATTTTTAATTTATTTCGTTTCTGAAACACTTTTAAAAACTAAGTCGTGCACTCCAGTTATATTGCGTATCTCTTTCATTTCTAACATTTTCTTTGACTTTTAAGATCGGTATTTTTAAAGACGAGCGATTGTAAAACGTTTTTAGAATGTCATTAATTATGATATTAGTTTAACTTTTGCACGATATGCTATGAATCAACTATTTCATTGATTTTTGTTATACAATTTTAATTATTTACTCTTCTTCGTGAACGGTCATAACTTCTACGACCCTGTCACATTTCAAAACATGTCGCCCATATGTTTGCCTCACTATATTTTTATACAATCTGTGTATTTTTATGTAGATTTAAATTATTTTTCTCCGGCCATTCACATTTCTCGTCACCACTTATCTATTTATGCTTAAGTACACATTTATGCCTAAAAGGCTAGTGCCCTAACATCCCTAGCACACGCCCTTGCGGCGGCTTGAGCGGTGTTGCGCAGGTGTACCTACATTTAACAAGCTGATGTTGGTAACAGATACTTTACACTGAATTTTTGCACCATAAATTATGCCTTGCAACTTGATTTTTTCAACTTGAACTATTCAGTTAAGAACTACTCACATATTCGTTTAATATTCGTAACAATTTCAATCACTTGTCAGCAATAGATGAACAATTACAGAAGATATACGCAGAGATAAGTTAAAAAAACGGTTCGGCTTTATAGTGGACAGTATATATGTAATTGTAATGGACAGTAAATATGGCTAATTGCGAAATGAGCAATGATTTCTATTGATAAACACCCGTCAATTTAGAGTTGAAACATGGATGGAGCACAAAGAAAATGATTGATCACTGTTCCTTAAAAAATTCTCGGGGCTTTTGATGTAATTCAATTCTATCTTCAGCTCTGCTTGTTTGGCCTTAAATATTCGTTCTCATTCGAAGCACGAGTGTTTTACCATTCGCCTCTTCATTCCGCGTTTGTGTTCCTACCTTTCTTTTCGAAGATGATTTATTGACTGATGCACTTTGATTGGCCCTCCTTTTTCCTTTAATTTCTTCCCCGTAAATTCTTCTCCTTGTTTATCTCAATCAAATATTTTCTTTTATTGAACATCTCGATCAAAGAGGGCATCCATTTGATAAGGATACAGAATGATTTGTAGCACGTCGAATAAGTAAAATGTACCCTTAACGAAGACTCTTGTAAATCTTTCTCAGAACACAAACAAGTAATAGTAAAAATATATATGATAACTATTTGAAATCAGTATTATATTAAATCAGTACTGGTGACGCTGTTGCCTGAATTTCCGTCTTTTGCAAGGTTCTAGGTACCTAACATTATCAGCTTAGTAGACTTAATTTAAGAAGAGCAATAAGTCAGGAAATTAAATACCAATCATTTTACATTGAGTTTCATAAATTATTTATTACCTACCTTGTAAAAACATCAAGGGAAAAATATGCATCTGCAGCTATGCTCATCTATCCAATGGAGTCAAGTGTATATTTTACGGATGCTGCTATGCTATTTGAGAAGCTCAAACATCGTTTATCTAACGTAGTTATTTGGTTCTCAATCGAATTCCGCCCCTCCACTTCACAAAGGAGATTGAATAGCGGAGATCACCTTCTGTTTTCCTTTCCCCCTCCGACGTGAGCACAGAATTACTTCGTTAATCTCGGCGTATAGAAACAGAGCACGTTTCTCGGCGATATTCGTGGTACACGCAAGAGATTCCTCTCTTTTTATTCCGAGTGCTCGAAATGACGCCCTCGGGTTAGTAATCACGTAACTCGGCGGCGCTATAAACACCATTTTTCCCAACAAAGGGAGGAAAAGAACCCTCCGCTCCACGATGAATTCTCCGCCGAAAATACGCCAGGGAACAAAGCAAACGCGGAATGCAGCGGCGTGCATTGCGTGGTGAATAAATAACGAGGGTGTGGCCAGGTGATAGCCTAAGGGTCACGGGAGAAGGCGAAGGGCGATGCGGGAGGGCAGGGATGGAGGGAGGGAGGGGGGCGAGGTGAGGGCAGTGTGTGCGGGGCTGTGGGATGGCGAGGGGTTGGAGAGGGAGGAAAGCAGCAACAAAGAGTGTTGCTTGCAGATTAGAATTCCTGTCGCTGAGACAGCGTTGGGTGTCGTTCGGAAGACTAGGCGACAGTTGCGGGCGTAAGCAGCGCACTCTATCGGATGCAAAAGAAGCGCCGCTTTAATTAAAGCTCTCGCCTTTGTCCCAATCACCCCACCCGATTCTTTCTCTCCCGTCGTTCGCCACCCCTTTGCTTCCCTCTTAATCCACCCTCTCATCAGGCTATCATTTCTTATGGATGCATATTTTATGCAAACGTAGTTATTAAGCAATGTGTCGTGCATTGTTACACTCATGTTTTAAGTTATTAGCAGAGTGATATTCTAATTGAAGTGCGCAAATGACGATATGTCCTTATAAATCACTTCATTATTATATAGAAGCCTTCTTGAAACTCATTGCTTAGTTCTCCTCAAAAATAATTAATTATCGTCATTAAGAATTAGTTGCCATTATTTCTCCATAAACACAAAGTAAAAAAAAAATAGGTTTGAGTACCTTCTCAAGAATAAGTTGCACACACCAAACGATTTAAGGATGTTTAAAGAGGACTCTCAAGTATAAAAATAAAATGAAATATTTAAAAAAAAGCAGTACTTTTCTTGAAGAGACAAATTATATTTTCACATAAAGTTATCGCAAACTACTTGGAACCATCGGGGTAAATATATATATATATATATATATTTATTTATTTATATATATATATATTATACCTCCTAAGAAAATAACAAAATACTTATAGTATTTGAGAGAAGGCAGAGTATTGTCGTGCGAGTTGAGATAGCAGCTCTAGGCGCCATTGTGAAATCCTTAGTCCCGATTTTATGCACTACTCTTTTGTTTTGAACGAATTTAACTCTAACCTCTCGCCTTTCACAAGAATTTCACATTCCCTTTATGAATCGCAAATATAATTCAATCCCGACGTAGAGAAATAACTTTTTTAAGTGCTCAAAAACAAAAAATCAATGGATAATATGCCTTCCTTTGTTGAAAGAAGGAAGAATAATGAAATCAACTTTACTTCTACGCGAGTTTTGGCGGTTAAAACGTTAAAAATAATTATAAGGAATTTGGAATAAAGTTTAGAAAGAATGTTCACGGAGAATCGTCTCGTGTTTTATTTTTAATTAAATGTTTCGGCACAGAATATTAGTGACTCCAGTAATTGATTCAAGAGAAGAATAAACACAAAACGGCTAAAACATTTGAATTAATACGTAATGAATTGTTTTATTGCTTTATCCACTAACTTTATGAATAAAGTTATGTATTAGATTAATTTAGATATGAGACAAGTTTCTAAAAATTTGAGTTCAGTTGAATATGTTTAGTTCATGTATTTTGTTGGCATATAATCCTTTGTTCAGGCTACCTCACCTACAATGAAACTTTTTTCATAAGAAGTTAATGTATTCCAATAATAATAAAGAATTCAAGTATATGCATCACTCGTGCATTTGGGAAAACGACTTGTTTAAAAAAGTCCACGTGCCTCTGGTGAATTTTTTAGGAAGGGATGAACCCCAACGAATATTTATGACACCATGTAAGTAGCCAAACCTATGATTTCAAAAATGAGCAAAATGATGACTTACAAGTTATCTGGAAAATTGAAAGTAAAATTTAAGAATTTTCGTCCTCCAATTCTACTACTACCTCTTTAATTTCAATTTGTAATAAGTTCCAAAAGTACATTCCAAAAACTGATATCAACTGCAGATGCACAAAACCTGACCATAGAATTATACTTCGTTTTCCTGTTTCCCTAAGGGATTCCCAATCAGCTCCTCCCTGTTCCCATTCCTCTTTCGCAATGCTTCAAAATACAGAGAAAGAAAATAATTCCTCCTGAATTAGTCCAAGGTTGATTTCCCAAACATGGAAGAAACACTAAAAAAGGCATACCAAGAAAGGATGAAACAACGTTGAGAGGAAAGAGAATCGAAAAAAGAAATAATTTCGAGAGGTTGAAAATGGGGGAAAAGAGGGGTGTGTCGTGTTAAGGATAGAGTATGCCTCGCATGCCTCAATTCTTTGTCTCCTCTTTTACCATCGCAGACGAATTCCAATTGAAGCAGATAGCATGATAGACATGAGATGTATTAATAAAAATAGTGTCGCAAATTTTTGTTTTACTTTTTCTCCTGATGAAAAATCCAGTTATTTTTTTCTCTTCATTAACTCACTGAAATACGTTTTCTTGAATCATCGACTAATAAAATTACTGAAGTGTTTCAATGAAAAACAGATTCAGCTGTTAAATTATATTTAACTTGATTGAATAAATGTAGTATATCTGCACCTTCAATTTAGGTGTTTTTTGGGTAGTTATAAAATATATTTATACAATCCGAATTAATTTTTGGTCAACCCTTAGTAAAAATATATCAGCGCACTCTCACCTGTTCACTTTCTAAACTATTGTTAGCAATATCACGCTTGTTACAGAACTTATACACGCACCTACTCTCTGGACCGGGTTGGTTTGCAGTTGCTCAGAAATTTCTTTCAAACTGTAGACAGTAAATATTTTCTAACTCAGGTATTGTTATTGAGAACTAAGCAATAGGTTAGAAAAATGAAATCATTTGCCAAATATTAAGTAAAAGTGAGAATAAAAATAAGAAAAAGCGATATGACAAGGGTTTCCTTATTAAAAAGGATTACCGAGGCGTAAAATATTTTTCATTCAAAAGTTGAAGACTCTTTTTATGAAATCAGTCAGTCACTTGATTGAATGAGAGGTGAATTAACTTGTAAATGCATAATATTTTACAATACTATTGCGGTTAACTTGACTGTACTTATTAACGTGATAAGAAATTGTACAAATATAGAGGATCAGTCTATTGGGAGCTTACAGAAAAATTAAAAATAGTTAAATGAATAAAACTGGAATAGATATTTGAAATACGCTAAAAAAATATGTAAATAGATTTTCATTTGTCCTCTTTCAAAAATTAATTTAAAATAATCTCTATAAATTTATTCTAACAAGAGGTTTCTTTCTAAATACGATTGACCTGTTTTTGCTTCACAGTTTTAGGATTGGTTTTTAATTTATTTACTATAAAAGTCCCTTGTTGCTATTGTTAAACGATTATCCTCCTTTTTAATGTTCACGTTTTTGAAAAAGTATTGAAAATAAAAAGTTAAAACGTTTTAGTATTGATATTTGTAACTTTTCTATTTTATTACCTTACATTTTTTACGTTACACTGAAACATTTTATCAAAGTGTTTTTTTAATCCCTCAATTATGAATGCAAACACTATGAGGTTCAGTTGTTTCTCGTATTAAAGTTTTCACTTATTATCTGCCTACAGATGTGCTTGAGAAATATGTTCATACAGTTAAAGGTTTTATATTTGTACAAATTTTAAACATATTCGAGATTTTACGAAATTTTGTGGAAAATATGGAATTTTCATTCAATAAATTCGTTGTGGTACTTCCTGATATACGATTTTATCAGCAGATCCTGACATTGTATTCTCATTGATAATTATTATATTCCACTTAATTTTAAAACTAGTTACTTTTATATTTACTTGTTCTACCAGCGCACAAATACTTGAATTAATGAAGTGCTCTTTAAATATTATTTAAACGAGCAAATACGTGTATTCCTATGTAGTTCTCCCAGATATACCTACTTATTGAAGATGGTTATAGAGGGGGGAATGTTAGGCAAGCGAGGAAAGGGCATGAACAGGATAAAGATGTTGGACAGGATGAAGAGAGGAAGGAAATACACAGAGATGAAGAGGGGCCTGATGTAGAGTAGGTTCCTGGATTGTATTTTGTTAGGAGTTACAAAATATTTATTTGATAGTTGTGCCTATCCAAAAACCTACCATAACCGGTAGATTACCATATAATAATACCTACTTACTGGCTTCAAAACCTATCACCATCGTTTATGTCGCCATAATCTTTCTCGGGCACAGCGACTAACAACGCCTAATCTTCACATCCAGCAGGATCCTTATCCTTGCAATAAGTGAACCACAAATGGTTTAGTACTCGGAGTTCACAATAAATACAAGTATACAATACTTGTATACCCCGTAAGGACCTTAAATCCAAATAATATATCCGCTCAACCCTCTCCTCAACAAATCATTTAACTTTCTTAGAGGCAAAATCTTGCATCATATTCGCTTTTCTCGGGAGTGTTTATTAACCGCGCGACGTTTCTACCGCAAACTTACACTCTTTCCCTACATTTTAGATTACAAATTGATCGATTCGATAATGATTACGCCTTTGCCAAGAAACTTAATCCAATTACCAAATCTGTGAGATCGGTAATGTAATTCAAAGCCTATGAAGTTTTTTTAAAGGATATAATGTCATAAAATCACGAAATATTTCACGACAAATAGCCAATTCAGTTGTTTCCCTAGCAACAGATTTCCTGTAAGGGAAATGTTACCTCCTTGAATTATGAGTTTGAACTCATGGCATTATTTTTTCTGGATCAAACCTTTAGCGATATAATTTCTGAGAAATTTCTTACACTAATGTGATTTTAAAATATATTTCCAAGGATAGTTGGCGACATGGCATTGATCTACAACCTTACGGGCGATTTTATGTGGAAACCCACAAGAAAAAGATCATGTTTTCTTCATATTTTCATTTTTCATTACGATAGGGCATTGAAAGATTATTCAAATGTGTATTGTATAGAGACTTCAAATGAATTAAATATGATAAAATAACGATGCAATGGGGGTGATCATAGCTGCACATCGTAATGGTGAAAAGAGAGACACTGGCATTGGTCAGTTTCATGCGCCGACAATGACAATAAAAAACCTGAGAACATATATCTTAGCTATTATTACGCCACTTTCAAAATTAATTTGAAATATACTCAAAGAATTTTATAATTATCAGTATACCTTACTAATTCTTTAGTAGCAATGTTTATTCAGAACGTTAATGAATTAAATATGGATTCAGATATCAAAGACCATAGAAAGATATGATATGCAACAAAACAATGCTAAAACCTAAATTATTACGAAATACACTGTCGGATGAAATTTGAATGATAAAATTCAACATTTAACATCTCAGCTAGGGAAAAATTTGGGAATATTTTCCTTTTTAAGAAATGGAAATTTTGGGCCATAAATGAGTCTCAAAAAAGAAGCTATGACGTTAGTTCTTCTATTCAGCAGAGGTATGTCTCAATATGTTCGGATATGATACATTAGGACCGATTAGAGTCCATAGCGGATAGACCTTTATTCGCTAAATCAACATTGATTAGAATACAGGACTATGCGCTAAACGAGAGCTTATGACTAAAGATGATATTAAAACCATTATGGAGAGTTCCGATGGAAATTACTGGCATACCAATTCATAACATTGCTAATAAACTACAAGGTATATTTTGACTCGGACAAGTATGATACTAGTAAATATGTAGTCATTACTTAGAATTAAATTAATACTTGTGTCTCCTTTTCACTTCAAAGATGAACCAATATTTTTAAACTCATAGGTAAAAACCTTTAGTTTTTACTTAAAATTATGACAAAGTTATTTCCACATTTTCGCAATGCTATTTTGGTATTCCATTAAAATTTCAAGATGGAAAAAATTAAATACACAGTTTTAGAGAATTTTCTGAATGGAAAAAATGTCATCCTTATTTCAATGCTTGGAAAAAAATTATTACCAAGGCTTGAAATTGTAATTTCGATTAAAATTAATCCATTGCAGAGCCTAAATAGAAATTAATACGACTAACACAACTCTTACGAAACCTCTCCACCAAGAACCTCGAAAATAGTGCATCTTAAATCAAAGGAATTCTTTGCGTTATCATCGAAATAATGATCTGCGGTGAAGTGCATTGTGCAACCGATCCCATAAAAATTTAGTCATCCCACTCAAAACGTGGCACAGAAATTCCACTTCAAAAATTTTATCTTCTAAGCTACTTTGTTGATCGTTAATAAATCATCTGAACTTGTCCGTTTACCTATGTTCTTATCCATATATCTCACTATTTTTTTGCATGCTAAACTCTCGTCACTTGTGTCAGTCATACTCGTTAGTACATATCAATATGGAAAAAACGTTTTATTATCGTGTATATTCGCATACCATTACTTCGGAGGAAATTTCACGACGTTTCTTTAACAAAACTCGGTGCAATGTTTCGTGCAATGCCAATATCATTGCCATTGTCAATATCACTGCCCTCAACAAATCAGATAGTAAACGAACATAGGCGCGTTCTATATTTGATTCCGAAGAGGAACCATGATAAAAAATTAGATCAAAATTGTACTTAGTGCACAAAAACTGTGAGATCGAATAAAGCACTTTGTCTAACTAACTTCTCTCTTTCTTATTTACTCCAAATGTTTCTTCGCGCTACGTATCGATTAATTGGTATTGTCAAAGCTTCTCCTCCCGAGGCCTCCATCACATACTTCTCACTCCTTCCACACTTTTTGTCCTCAATTACACGCAATTTTAATGTTTCAATCATTCATCCTCGTTTTCACTCGAGATCCTCACCGTGTCCACCACTCCGAATTTGCCGCTCGCCATCCCTCATTCTCCGTGCCGAGAAATTCACTCCTGGCCCTCTTTCATGGCGCCCTCTCCCCTCCCAGCCCCCAGAACCGCGGGAACCCATCCACTGTCCCACCCGGAAGGGAACAAGCCACCTTCGTGAGAAAAGAAACATAAGAGGCGCAGCGAGAGTTCGGAGGTGGGCGGTGTTACGCGTCCGGGAGCGTCGGATGGGGGAGGATGGCTACGAAATTGTACGACGCGGGAAGCTTCTCTCCTCAGCCATGAGGTATTCGTTCCGATAGAGCAAAGTCAGCGGGTTGGATCGCTGCCCTTTTATTTTCGTTCCTGTGCCTGTAACTTTGTAGGGGGGTGGGCGGCTGTTGTTGTGCTCAACGGATGCGAGGAACTGGGTTGGAATGGCGACTCCAAATAATAAAAACCTGGGCAAAAGGTATACAAGAAGACTTCGGAATGCTTTAGATTTGACTGTGGTGGAGGTAAATTTATCTCAGTTTTATTTATTATAGTAGTCGGAGTGTACCTGCTGTGAAATAAAAGATGGTTGAAATTACAACCCTCCCAAAAAAATATGTTAGAGTAATAGAAAATAAACTGGCAAAAATGAAATCGGAACCGGGAGTTATAATGCGAAAATCGGATCACTAGAATTGAAATATGAAATAATTTAACAAACTTCGACATTTAAATTAATTCTTATTTCACAATATTCTAGTTGGCCATAATAAATGAAACAGTAATTTGGACATACACTTAGTGACAGTAGCCTTAATCCCTAGTCAAAAGCGTCATGCATAGGTAGATAAAAAAGAGTACGACCTTCAATATTGCCGTACATGAAGTATTGTACTTGGATTTTCTCCTAATGAATTATTATTCTCGTGGTCTAACCAAACATAGAAACTGACTATATAGTCCTCGAATACCTTTTATGGCTAAGTGAAGTTAAGCATATTAATCACCTAACTATACCAACCTTTAGGATTTCACTCCATATGTTTTCAGTTGTATTTCTTTTCCTAATCTAAGAGAAATTATGTTTATCACCATTTGTAGAATAAACTAATAAATCTCAGTTAAATCTAATGAATATTACTTCAAAAAGTTTAAAAAATATATATCCGACTCAGAAAATTTCAGAAAAAATGTCTTGTTTCTTTGTTAAGTCTGAAACGTTTTAGACCACCCTTGTATATATGTTTTAGCCTCAGTTTCGGAAGTTATGTCTATTTTAACATTCAATAAGTTTCTAAATTTTTTCCATCTTTGGAGAAAGTATGACCAAATAAAGTCAAAAAAATATTATCAATACCAACATGGTGGTGAAAGGAAATTAGTGCATCAATATTTATTTATTTTGTCGGTAAAGTTTTAATTGAGGCAATTATCCGTATTGAGCTTTAATTGAAGAAAATACGGTGAAGTTGATGGGAAAATTTTGTATCGATAGGTCTGACCTTTACAGTCCCCTAAGATTTATCATATCTAGCTAACTTTCATGCGTAACCTAGAAAAATGAATTGAATTATGATACTTGACCAGTATTTATTAAGCGCACTGTTTACCACTATTGTAGCAAACGAATAAAATATTTCGAAATATTAAAGGTAGACTATTTAAAAAAAAAGATGGTTATTCGATTAAACGCTTAAAAAACGTTAAACTATAATCACCTATAGTTGTTATTATTACCATAATGCTTTGATAATGAGATTATGTAGATCAGAATAATTGTACACATAGCCATAGTGTATACCTCTGTGAATTGCTAATAGATTAAATTCCTTGCCATAAATATTTATGTAATACATTAACAATGATAAAGTATTATCGGAGTTTATAGCAATATATACTGTCATTGTTTGAACCACCTACCATTATATCCACTTTTAATTGATGGAACATTCGTATTGTACTATATTCTTAAATAATTAGCAAACGCATTTAAAATGTACAAATTAAATAGATATGGACACGGTTTAATTTCTTCGAATGTTGATTTATGACTGAGAAATACCGCAAATGAACTAATAATTCTCTACTTGAAGCAGTTAAATATAAATAATTGTTATGTACTGGAATTCAGCATAGGTTGGCTAAAGTCCTTTAATATTAACCGCTGCTCGTAATTAGCCCTTGGAGCGTATGCCTTAGCGCTGAATTAATTGTCATTTTAATGCGCGGTGACGACAAAAGCTGCTAGATCTTTGGACGCACGGGATTAATGGCGACAGTTGATTCGGGGAACCCTCGACAGGGAATAAAAGGCTAAGGCAATAATTAGAAGGCGAGACAGCTAGGGAAGGATTCGGGGAACGTTTGAGGGATTAACACGGCGCGGAGAAGACAAGAAGCTCAGCACGTAATGATGGCAAATCGGGAGGGGAGGGATGGTTTGAGGAGGAGGGACTAGTGCGCGCGGGGGAGGGGGTTAGAGAGAATGGGACGGAAGGATCCATCGGGGAGGGCACTGCTGAGCGATAGGGTTGGGGAAAGGCTATGCGGAGGTAGGCGAGGATCCTTGATTAGAAAAGGAGGGTGAGAGTTAAATTAGGGTGTGTGAGAACAGGTCAAAACCACTATTAGCTAGGGAGCATAAACGAGTGGGTATAATGATGGTGAAGACGGAATAGATGGTTTACGGATAAAGATGGGGAAGCTGTTTCTGGCGGGGTGGGACAAGGTGACGAGACCTGAGAGACGGAACAGCATTGAAAGCAAAGGGCTTCTATCTTGCTCCTGATTTTGATACCTGGAGAGTAATTTGTGCTAAACGAGAGTTATTAAAGGGTTGAAATTAAATGAAACCTTGATTTCCATATTAACGGGATAATTCTTTCCAAAATTCAACCTGATCCTCAAGGTTTAACACCTCTTCTCAAGTACCAAAGTTAACTTAGAAAACAAAATGACATCCTGCCACTCCAGGAAAACAAAACTTAGCCATTGGTGTAGGTGGCTATCTATGTGGTAACGTGATCCCACAGAAAGTATACGGTCACGCAAGGATAAAGTAAAACGGTAGGGATTTTAGCGGAATACATTACAAAGTATGTAAACGACAGACGTACGAGGTTTATTCGCAACCCAAAAGCGAATGACGTAAGAATGCGAGAAGTAATCAAATCCAACGCCAATCCACGACAGGAATCCACATTGTCAATGAGTGGATAACGAAATATCTACCCTTGGCAGGGTCCTAGAGTATAAGGAAATATTCTTTTCATAATTAGGAGTGGCAAAGGACAGAAAAGATACTTGTACGCGGATCTGCGTGGCAAGGGCCTGAGGGTCACGTGAAAGAGAGGGAAGATCATGTGACCAGTGATAAGGGAAGTAAGAGAAGACATAGAGAGAGAGATAGTGAGCAGAGGATCGGCGGACTCATAGGATTTCGACATGGACAGGGGAAATGGAAGGGGGGATCGCGAAGGGAAAGGGAAGAATAAAAATAACGGAATTGCCCACGGGTACGTTGGCTTTCTCGGTTTACGCCACGAGGGAGGGGAGAAAATGCAGACGACCGAGCCGCAGGAGGCGAAGAAGGAGAGGGGAATCGGAGGGGCGGGAGCGGTGGAAGAAAGGGTGGCAACGTGGAAGAAAGAGATCACAGAAGGGCTGACGGGAAGGGCGAGAAGGAAAAATATATGACGTCAGTTTCCTGTCGATTCAACAGAAAAAATACGAAAGGGAGGGAGCCGGACGCGGACGGGACGGGTAAGATACCGAATGAGGTGGTGGTTGGGGTGGCGGGGGGGGGACTGCTGGTAAAGGAGTCGGGTTGAAGGGGGAGGGTGAGCTCCAATGAAGGCATGAGGAACACGGAGCTTAATTAAGTGGCATCCCCCAAAGACCCCAGAAAATATATAATATATATGTGTATACATACGATATATATATGCATATATTATATATGTATATATATGTATGCATGTACACACCACTCCCTCCACTCCGCGGTATCTCTTCCATTCCCCACTGAATCCCTACTAAAATTCTACATTTCCTCCTCCAACCCTCCGTCCCAACTCGCCCCCTCAGTGTTCCTTTCCCTCCTGGCTCTCACCCCCACCCTTCCCTCCCATTCCATTGATTACGTCACCCCTCCCGCTCCCAAAAACCCCCGCCCTTTCGTTTTGCCCTTTATCCGTCTCCTGGATACGCTTCCCTCACCAAATCTCCTATGTTCCTTTATCAACACACACACACACCGGTGGATCTTCCTGGCTTGAACCCGATCGTCTTTCAGTTCCCCAGCTTCTGCGGGTTCTCCTTGTCGTGCCCCTCTCAACCCTCCTCCCTCCCAACTCTTTCTACTTCCTTCCTTCCATCCTTCCCGTTCTCCTCACCCTTATTCTCTTAAAGGATTTCGCGGAGTTCCGTTAACCTCTCTCCACTGCCTTGAATGCTTTATGAGAAACAAAATTCTACCGCTTAAGAGCGATGGAAGGAACACCATCCGCGATTCTGTTTATTATGTTTTCCTTGTAACAAAATAATACCCATGTTATAAAACAATAGGCTTATATTTGTCAATCTGAAGTATTTATCAATCATTCTGCACTAACCGTCAATGGTTAATCATTTTAATGTAAAAGACTTTATAGGCTATTCCACTGTTTCGTCTATTCAATTCCCTACCATCCGTTAAACGAACTAAAGTATTGGAGAAATTTAACGACACTTCCTCGGTAGATGACTAAATACTTTTTCTGTGGCATTTAAGGTCTTCAGATGATTGTGTTAAATCGTTAAAAAACAAAACGAAGAAAAATATCCTTCAAGGCCGATTCCATAGAATTGCTCTGACAAATGCTACTACGTATTAAGATATCAAATATGTATCCATGAGTGCATAATCCTGGCAGATGTTTCAAAAGTTCCATTATAGCAACAGTGCATTAGGAAATTGTTTCATCTACAACTCATGGGTTCACCCTTTTCGAGAGTATCATCGAAGGAATTATGAAAAATGTTTTCAATCAAGGAAGAACCTTGCCTAAATTGGTAAACCATTATGTCCATGTTTACCATTGGGTCCAGGATAAACACGTGCTTATTCTCAGCTAAAATATTACTTCGTCGGTTTTTCCTCGAATCAGGAGCAGATTTAATCGTGAATTCCTCTTCAGACCATTTACGGATCAAAAACAAACGATTAATAAGAAAGATAGAAATTACAGACAGAGAGGGGAAAGAAGAGTAACCGGACACCACATTAACTCGTTCTTGACGATAATGGGGACAGGGTTCACAGTTAATCGTACAGCACGATGAACGGTAACCGGTAAGCCGTACTCGTTTCATTTCATAAAAAAATATGTGTGCAAAGAAAAGGTATGGCACTTAAAAGTCCCACTCCCCTTTCAGAAATGAATCAAAAAACTGCATAAAAATATGGAATACCATTAAAATTTGCTACCTTTATTGTTGATTATTTTCATATGCTCTAATATTTCCGTACTAAACCAAAAATTATCGAAGATTGCGATGGATGAAACGCATGTAGTTTCTACATTATTTATAATATTCCAAAAGGCACGCTGACCTTATCTCAGCATTTTACCGCTCTAGGCATGGAGTGATCTTTCCTATAATGGCTAAAGCCCTCCAATAAGTGCTGATGAATACCAAGACCCAGTCCCGGCGGTTCTACTTCGCAGTATGAACCCAGCACGGTCTTCCTCCAGCGATCTAACTTCCATTGTCCTACGAAACATTTGGCCACGGAAAACTTCTCTCTCAATGGCATTTAAGGTGTTTTTGTTTGCAAAGAACCCATTAGTTGTCGAATGCGCATTGTTTATTGCCTGATGGAAAACTTTCTCCGTGGTAGAATATTTTGCTGCCCACAAACGCAGAAGAAAATGCAAGCATTATCAAGATTGCAGCTGCCATAAGTATTCAAGTTTACATACAGTACATACAGTGATGCATACATACATACAGTGCATTGCATGCATACATGCAATACATACATACAGTATGTGGATGTGATAAGTTTTTAAAAGTAAAATTTTAATGCCTTCACGGGTTTTCCTAAAGTACAAGATTGAATTATGGAAATTATAAGAATTTTGGCGACCCGATAATGGTTATGAGCATTTTGATAAAGCATTTAAAAGAAAATGTTCCATAGAAAGCGTAAACTACGGCCATTTTATTACGTCAACAGTGATATGAAATAATTTTATTTGAAGCAATTAAAAAACAGAGACAACAAAATTCATGGTATTTCAACTGCTTCAACCGGATGCACATATTTGTTCAGGAAATGACGTAACAATATAAGGTAAGAGAAAAAAGAATTTACGAAGTAGTTGCCTATATTTTTTCTCAATTTGTAGATATACATATAGAAAAGCTTATGTTCTTGTTTCATTTAAATCACTAAATGCATCAGAAGCGCGGGATTCGAAATAGATCAGTAGAATAACGTTTTCTACGAATATTCTTAACTACTACTTATTTCAAAATGGAACATTGACCACAACTTATTAAAACCTGAAGACCTAATGATGAATGAAAGAAAGTGCTATACGCGACCATAAATATTCTCGACGTACTCCCAGCGCAATGGGGGGACTCACATCAAAATATTTACACAAACTCATTTAAGGGATCAATAAAAATTACGATTCGCTTTCGAGAGACATCGGTAGTAAGAATCGGGCTATGCTAAAAATGAGATAATTATATCTGAATTTAATTATATTGCAATAGCTTTAAAATAGAAATTTATGAGAAAACGGATCTAATCCTGTTACTCCCTTCAACGCTGAAGAAAATGACGAAGCATGGGAAAAATAGAGATCAAAAGTGCATCATTTTTCTTATTCATTTCATAATTATCTCTCATTGCCAAATGGTGCCATTGCACAAATTGCCATTGCGCAAATGGTGGCTCGGTCTCCAACCTTAATTTCGATCGCCGGTCCTAAATACTCGTATCTTCTTTATCAGAAATATATTTTGCCTGAAGATGACAATGGAAGAGTGGTTAACTATTGGAAGAGATGATCGGAGTAGATTTACACGGAACAGCAAATTTCAGGACTTGGCGAATGAGGGCAAGTTATTTGCAAGCAGTTTTAGTCACCTCTTTGCTACTTTTGCTTCTCTTTTTTTCGTCACGCGATTCTTTGTACGCGTGCATCCTGGTGAGGTCTGGCGTTATAACACACTTCAGACCGTAATGGCGACGACAATCCGGTCAACACTCTCAGTGCAAACGGGTGGAAAAAAGTGGATGATAGCGGTAGTTATGCTACATATTGAGATGTCCAGGGAAGCGGAAAGAAAACGGTACCCATGGTCTCAATTCCTGTGTCACGACCACGGATTTACCACCATCCCTTCGGATTTTTCTCCAAAAAGGTCGAAATGACAAGTGAAGGTCGGGAGGGGGAGACGGCATTACATGTGAAAGGCTACTACAGCAATTATTTACCGTTGGTGGTATTAACCGCAACAACTGTTTTTAAGCGTCCAGTAGGATCATCATGACTATAGCAGAGGAAGGAAGGGTTATTGATATTGATATAATTTCCATCATGTCTCTCCGTCATTAATTCTTAAAAGCTTATACAAATAACGATAGAAAAATTCATCAAATTCATATACACAAGTCTATATCATCCGTATTATCAAAGCTGTCTAATATGTTCCTTCTCATCAAATTACTGAAGTTTCAACAATTAGATTACAATTAAGATTTCCTTATAGTCACTTGTATGATAGTAAGTTCAACTTAAACGCAATGTATTTTATCTAAGCTATGAAAACATTCGTATAGTTATAAAGCTAAATGTCTCGTATTGAATTTTAAATGCCAGAATAAGCTAATTGGTCTTAATTTAGATATGGGTATACATAATGAACAATCTAATTGGACATTTTCATGAGCCATCGTTGTATTCTGCCAGAGATAAAGCTGAAATTCTGGCACAGCCACCTTGCATGAAATAATTAGTGGGCATTATTTTGTACATACAGTTCAAAACATGAATCAAATAGCACTTAATAGTAATGGTGTTATGAATAATTATTAAATATTTTTTGTTTTTTTTTCTGAAGAACACACAGAATTACTGACACCCAGCCTGAAATGACACCCAACATGACTTTGAATGTTATTTTTAAAGCCAAATGCGATAACACCACCAGACACCGCAATCGTCAAGAAAAGAAAAATACGACATCTGAACGCGTTGAAATCGCAAGTGAGGGAAATCAGAGGGAGGGAAAGTACTGACAAAATACATGAACGATTACATTTTTCCAGAAACCCTCCCGGACGCAGCCGCCGTCGTCCCTTGGGCGATAAACCACCGCACGCTTTCGACGCATATGTGGGATCGGCGACCGCGGCACGGCGATTAGGAGCGACGTGCACCGCTCAGCCCCATCGGCGAATTCGTCGTGGGGGTGCCGGGGGTGAGGGGCGAGGAGGGGGGAGGAGGGAAGGCAAGGAGCGAATGAACTCTCGCTGCGTGAGGGCAAGAGGAGAGATATGGGAGGAAGACGGATGGGGGGGTGGAGAGAGAACGAGAGAGTGCAACAAGTAATACGAGTAAGTGTACAGTCGGTACGGGATAAAAAATAAAAAAATAACAGGAACTGATGCGCACGTAGGACACGGAAGTGTGATCACACATGTGTGCAAGTGGGAGGCACCACGGTGCGTGAGGAAGAAGGCGAAGGGGTAGGGGATGGGTTGGGGTGGAATGGGAGGGGGTTGGGGTAGAAAGGAAACCTCCAACCACCACTGGCAAAAAATCAAAAAAACCAACCCCTTCCTTTCATTGTGAGATAAAGCGACCCCCACACTCCCCACACTCGCTCCGAATACCCACACCTTCCTCCTCCGCGTCCCTCCCCTCCCGCACGCCGACATACCTCCCACCTCCTCACCCCCACACCCTTAAACCCTCCTCCTTCCTTTCCTTACGAAACACACCCTCTCCTCCTTCCCGTCTAAGAACTACACCCTCCATTAATGTGTCGCCGAGTCGGAGTGTCACCCCATTGGTCGTCACGGCTTCTTCTCTCTTCCAATGGGGGAAAAGAGTCACGAAACATGCTTCGCCTCCTTTTGTTTTTAAAACCCCTTACCACCCTCCCTACTCTTCCCTTTCCCCGTTCCGAGCCTCCCGCTTTTTTTATTCTTGCATTCCCCACCCGGTCCGTCCCCTCTCCCCCCCACCACACTCGCTTTATTCCAATCCCTCTTCCTCCTCGCATATCCCTCCCCACCACCCTCTCTCCCTGTCGCGGGGGCATGCCACGCCGTTCCATCCGCACTCTCCGTCCCACCCCCACTGGGAGTAGGAGGGAGGAAAGATAAAAAAATAAAAGGAATCGCGAAAAATTAAAAATCGCCCGCCACCATCTTCCACATCTCTCCCGCGAGGGACATTTATTTCTCCCGCCGCTTCAACCGCCGGGGTTGACCTTCATTCTTTCCGTTCACTCCCTTCCCTCTCCTGGATGCGACCGGACGCAGGGATGTCACCCCTTCCCTGGCCGGAGCGGGAAACGGAGAGAGAAGGGAAGGTGGGGTGCAATATCGGATTGTTCCGCAGGAAACGAAGGGGTTGGGGAAATTTTCATCCCCGTTCGGGAGGTTCGAGGTGCGGGGGATCAACTGGCGGCCCACGACGCGGTTGGCGCTCATTGCGGTGGAGGCGGCGGGATGCGGATGCGCGGCGACGATGATGTAGTAGATAGGTGGCGGCGGAGGGGCGAGTTGGTGGAGGCAGAGATGTGGTCGCGACGCTCCAGATGGGTCGGGGGTCTGCGGCACCAACGGGACGGGTCTGGCGTTGCGAGAGGAGAGGGGGCCGGTTGCTTTTTTTTCTGCAGCTGAGAGGGACGTGCACGGCGGCGAAGGCGAGGGGTTTTGACGGGGGAGGGTGAGCGGTGGCAGGGACGGCAACAGATGGACGGATTCCGCGAGGGATTGGTTTGCTGTTCCAAGTCCCCAACTGCGACGGGATCGAGCTCACTTCGAATGTGCTGGCTTCTTCAAAGGAACGATTTGGAAGCCTTCCTCGAACAGTTCAGATTCAAGTCCCGTCGATTAAGTAAACGATCCACCACCCACCTCGAAACCTTTTAGAAAAAGTTTCGGTGGTGGGTTTCTACCTCGGGGTAGAAAAATGTTTTAATGCGCCACGGATTGGCAACATATCTCTACACCTATGTACATAAAAACCAAAAGCTTTTCCTTGAAAAATCATAATTAGATTCAATATACTATTTACTAATCACGTGAAACAAGAGCTAAATAGCGAATGACACAATTCCATGTGTTCATTTCATCTTACGTACACTCCTGCCATTGAGATAAAATAATGATATTAGAAATAACACTTCGAATATGTTCAAACTCTAATTTCTGCGCAGAAAATCGTTACAAATGCAAAATAACATTTCATCTGTCTCTATTTGGCGGAATAATGTATATATAAACGCAAAGGCAAATTGGTGGGGCATTATCAATTTTAAAGGGAAGAAGGAATTCTAACAGTTTCTGGTATCATCTAACATGTAAACTCTCTTTGATAACTTCTTCAACGTGCCTTACACCACTGAAATTAGGTACGTTCTTAATAAAAGATTATGGCACTGAAGAATTTTGATTTCAAATTAATTAGTCAATCAGTCTTTTCCCATAGGTATCATCCATACAATTTCGAAGTTTGACTATTTTGAAACCTTGTTTGAATTGCCTTAAGTTACCAATTTTAATACCCACAAAATCTTAGTGGTAGCCAAACGTGAAATATTTATATTTTTAGCAAGAACTGAAAATGTATCTTCTCATTTATGTCTAAAATAAATTATTTACGCTGAAATAGATTATCTAAATATCAAACATAAACTAAACAATAATCTGAAAAAAATAACAAAAACTACCCTCTACAACATCTTTTCCTCTTTATATTAGGCACAATACAACAGTTTTCAAGCAAAACAAGATATTTGTAATCACGTTCATCCGCTCAATATTTCACGCATCTCCACATTATTATAAAAACCTCATACAAAAGGTGATATTTAGTCGTCAATAAACATATTAGTCGATTGCTATACCTCCGATGCTATTGTGATTAGAAAGCTTTTCTCCAAAGAAGCACCTTAAGATTTCTAGAGACGCTCATAACTCAAGTTTATTAAATCTAAGAAAAGTTAATACACACCCATTGAATTTTCTCCTGTATCGGTTTCTCTGCTCTGCTTCTGCTTGAATGATTGGATCCTTCCAAGACTGTTCATCATGTTTATCATCCATCCTGAAAAAATCATAGAGATTAAATCAAGGTTTTCAAAACGTTTAAGCATAAATATAGGAAATTTATCAAATATTATTTTCATTTCTTCGAGCTAGGTATATTTCCTAAAAATGATTTATCACAGATACAGAGATTTCTCTGTTTTCTGCTACTTTCATTCACGTAAATGAATAACACACTGAGATATACGGCTTCTTCTTTTCAATTTAAGGCCGCCATATCAACGTTCCGGCTTCCTAGGCGTTGACGTAAATGAAATGGCAATAGGATCAGTGAGGAGAGAGGAATATGATCAAATAAATTCACTTCACTGAAAGTTGAATTTATAAGAGAGGTGCTTTCCAAAATAGTTAACACAAATAGGCGACTATTTTCTTACCGCATTGTCCTCATTTGGCATGCCACCGGTTTTTTACTTTATTATTGCCCTATTAATCATAAAAAACTCCCATTGTAAAAAATATCAAAGAAAAGAATTTGCAATGCTGCCATATATTTAAAAAACTGGTATTCCAAAAGGTTGAAACACATAAAACGTTTTGGTATTATTCTGTATAGAAAAAATAGAATTCGACATAGGAAAAATCCACCAAAAGAATGATAGGAAAATTAGGGATAGCATTAGAAACCGAAGGGAAACTAATTGCTTTCCAGAAGAAACGTTGTTCCCTTGTAGCAAATACATGAAAATTGAAATTTAGCACATTTTTATGATATAATCTTTTATTTAGATTTTTCTTTGAAAAGCATTTGTGAGTTCATATCCCTATCCCTACTAAAGAATTTTATTTCTTTTCCTTACCGGTCACTCGTTGAATTTAATATTCAATCTTTTAGAGGGATTTTAGATTTAACTTTTTCTGGAAATTTCGGACATTAAAAAGTTTTTTAGATTTTTGAACACACACACACAATCATTCATATATACTATTTATTTGATAGTTTTGTCCATCCAAAATCCTACTGGTTAAGTAGAGTACCTTATAATTTATATTATTATTAGGTAATCTACCGCTTAAGGTAGGTTTTTGGATGGACACAACTATCAAATAAACATTTTGTGACTCCCCACCTATCAAACTAATCTATATCAGGTCCCTCTTCATCTCGGTGTACTTCTTTCCTCCCTTCATCCCATCCAACATCCCTATCCTGTTCCTGCCCTTTCCTCGCTTGCCCAACATTCTCCCCTCTATTACCTTCTTCAACATTCCACTACCGCTCAATTCGCCTTTCATCCATTTTTCCTGCCTCCATAGGATTTCTCTCAACAAACCCCTCTCCTCACCCACCACATCCAGTTCTTCCTCATTTGTTTTCCTTTCGGTCCATTTCGCCTTCTTCATTCTTCTCCACACCCACATTTCAAAAGCCTCCAATCTACGTCTATCCTCCTGCTTCAGTGACCACGTTTCCGCGCCGTACATAGCTACGCTCCATATCAGAGTTTTTACGAGTCTTGTCTTAACATCCCTACTCAACGTCCCCGTCATCAACTCCCTCCTCCTTGAGAAAGCCTCCTTGCCTAGCGCAATTCTTCTCCTTACGTCCCTACCACTTTGACCGTATTGGTCCAAAACACTTCCGAGATATGTAAACTGTTCTACCTGCTCTATTCTTTCCCCGCCTATTTTAATATTTAGCTTAGCCTTTTTCTTTCTGGAAAATCGCATAACCTTTGTTTTATTAATATTGATTCTCATCCCATATTTATCGCACTTAACCTCCAATTCACTCAGCAATGCTTGCAACCCCTTGGCTGACTGAGCAACTAATGCTATAATTTATATATATATATATATATATATATATATATAATTATTTTTTGTCTTTTCAATAATATTGAATTGAGAGACACAAAACCAATATTAAAAAATCAGCAACGGAATTTTTTTTCCTAATCGATAACTCCATGAAATACGTGATGGGATTGACAAGACTTAAAACACCAATAATAAAGTAAAACAAAGGCAGCATTATATCATACTATGCACTCATTCATGAAATCCACCTTTGCCAAAAAGTTTAAAAACGTTCTATCAAAAGTACGATATTTACCGTTATAACTATAGCTACAACGAATGGGAGCGGTTGAAACATCTAAGACATATTACTTTCTACGGCTGTAAGAAATGGATATTATATTAATAGAAACAAGACTACACACGAAGGAAGCGAGATGTTTTTAAAGGAATGATGAAAATGTTATAGGTGTACCGATTATCAAGTGAAAAAGTACCTCGAAGGTTGGTGAAGGGAGAAACCGGTAGGATCCACAAAAATGAGGTGGGAACTAAATTAGACACATTCTGAAGCGCACTACTTTTAGTTCACTTGAAGACCGCCATTGAAAGGACCATAAAGGGGATGAATTAAAGAGAAAGGTCAAGGGTGAATTAGGAAAATCAGATGATGGCATGAGACATCAGCACAAAGACTGATAATGGAATGAAGATATTGGCAGCCAATATGGTAGCTTGGAGAGCTGCTAGAATATAATTCTCTGGTGATAATATTATTATTAAAAAATAATTTATGGTCACCTTACGAAAGTAGGACGACTGTATATCACTTCGCATTAAATATAATGTTTCGTATTTACTTTCAGGTAGAAAAACAAAACGGTGCATTACAAATATACTGTTCAGTCTCAGCCAAGCAAAGATTTATAAATATAATTGAAGATGCTCCATTTGGCATGAAAAATTTTCAAATTAGGCAATAAATATAAATATTAATAATTCAAGTAATGTCATTTCATAAGCAAGACTCATTAATAAAAAAATTCTGGGGCTCTTCTCGACCAAGTAGAAGAACATTTTTTATATGAACTATCGATTCGGTGATAGTTGCCGGAGAGCCTAAAAGCTTAAGAAAACAAACCTACTATTGCTTAAAGTACTCTTGACGCAGAAAAGTCAATTAATTTGACGGCTTTCCGTTGTAAAAAAAATGACTTAATCAGCGAAGCATATAATTAGGAGCGTTTTCTCAGTAAAATTGTAACAATCCACCGTCCTGTTAGCATCGATTCACAAAAGCCCTTATGTTCATTCGTTGACAAAGGACTCAAATTACATCCGAGGTTAATTAATGAATCAGGAAGTTATATACTAATCACCAGAGAAGTCATTGGGGTACACGATGCCTACGCATGTAAGTACGTGGATGATAGATTCATTTTGTTTAATCAGCTCTGCGGGCATGAAGTTCATCCCAGCAGTATCGGCACCGCTCTCCGAATACCCGGTTGAGCAAGTCTCGATCACTCGGCGCGATTTTACCCATACTTCCGTTGATCGAAACGATTTCATCGGTCTTTGTAAAAAATACAAGCAGCGCAGAGAGGAGGAGGAGTCCGGGGAGAGTGCAACAACAAAAGGTAGGGGCTCATTCGAACGAGGGAACACCGAAACGACAGAACTGCACCGGGCGCCCTATTTCCCTTCCACCCTCCCCGGAACGGAAGAGAAAACGGCATCGAACGATTGCATTGGAAATACCCAGGGTACAGACTCTTGAAATCGGACATTCCCTCCCTCTAATATGCCCGGAGAGAGGAAAAAAAGCAGTGCTCGGAACAAGGAGGAGAATGTTTGAAATCCGAAATAAAATAATAAAAAAAAGAGAGAGAGAGATGCGATCGGCGCCGGCGGTGAGCACTCGCACGCGAAAATAAAAAAAAATGTTGACTGCGAGTCCTACCGGAGGAGGAAACTTTTCCAGGAGGAAACAAAGCTCCCGAATTATTGTGGAGGCAAAACTGGAATAACGGCCAATAAAACGAATGCCGCGGTCGGGAAGAAAGAAACTCGGTCCCACGGATGAATAGGAAAGGTGAGGAGGAGGGGAAAGTAGGCTTGGAGTTAGAGAGAGAGAGCGAGAAAGAAATAGTACGCGAGAGAGAGCAGGAGGGGCTCCGAATGGGATCGAGAGAGATTTTAGAGAGGGCGGTAGAACAATGTGGACAATGGTCGGGTGGAAAGAGGAGGGAATAGAAGATTGACACCTGTCATGGACAGAGATATCCAGTTCCAGTTTCTATTATGCGCCGCTCCCTCCCCAATCCACACCAGCGGAGTGGTCCCATCTGCGGCCGCACCCCCGCACGAACCCTGGCGAAGTGTGACACACTACCCGAGGGGTCCGCCCGCCATTTGAGGCTTCCATGCCTCGTTGAAGGGCTAAAAGGGAGTCCATTCGTGGACGTGCTTGCGTGGTCTTAATTCCGTATTGATTCCCATCCGACCGTTTCGACGAATTGAAAGGGGGGGAAAAAATAACGCCGCCGACACTATTTTTAAACGTCATTCTGCAGATAACGCACTCCGAAATTGGACATGATGAACCCCATTATGCGAGAATGCCGCCTGTTTTGAGGTAGAATTAATGCAAAGGACATCTTCACATGGTTGAAGAATTTTTTTTCGACGGGATCAGGTTTTGTAAATGCGCATAACATGAACGGAGTATAAAAGAAGGAATATTGATCATAAACGAACAGGTGCTAGGTTCGTTTCACACCGGTGTTAACTATGTTGCAGAATGAACATCGGTCGCTGAATGACTCACCTGGCTATAAACCATCTATTTAAATGGGCCACGATTCAAAAATTATAATTCAAAATTAAATTATGCAAGTGAGGGTAGCCAATGGAACTTGGATATGTTGTCATTTTTTCTCTCTCCGCCTGTCTTTCAATGCGCTACATCATCTCGTGAAGCAAAATTTTATGGTCCCTCAGGGAATAGGGCAGGACTTAATTATCATAATCGAGGGTATTCATAGACAGAGAAAACATGGTTTAACCACGCATCAGATAATACTACGTTCAATGCATACATATTTTATTAATTAATATTTATTGCACATATAATTATTTATTTTCTTTTTAAAATCATTTCACTTCTTTATTTGATTTAGCCGTTGCAGAAAGGGAGCGGCGTTAAGGGTGTGTGATTTTATATTATTTCAAAATTCAGACATTCGTACAAAAACTGCTTAACCGTTAGGCAAGGACAATTAAGTTAAAGTGAGGGAAGAAGACTTCAACGTTGAAGAAACAATAAAAATCATACTTAAGTGCTAAAATTCCTAAGTCTTAAAATTTAATTGCCATTAACATGATTATGTGACAATTTGATAATAAAATGACATTATTGATCATTTTTTGGGCACACATAAGAGTTTAAGGGTTTTTTATGCCTCCATCGACTCTCATGAGTTTTTCAGAATATTTTCGAAAGAAAAACAATTAATTAAAATCAATAAATACTAAAATCCTTAGCATTTTTATTCTTTTTAGAAATTATATTTTTTATTATTTTTAGCTCTTAATCGACATAAAGGGAAAACAAGAATCGAAATAATTGCATACATTTTAAGTAACTATCCAAGTCCTTGAATCAATCATTGTTAAAAAAGGAAAAAAATGTTAAAGTAAGAAAAAACAAAGACAAATGTTTTACATGCCAATTACTAGTGCGTTCGAAAGCTGCGTATGATGGAAAGAAGGAAAATAGATGCTACACATAATAGTAACACGCTCGATTCAATTAGTAACACACTTGATTAGCATTTGCTCATATTGTTATTATAAGATCCGTACTGCTTAGGAAATATTTCCTTCGTGGTTACCAATTGATATTTGAAGATCGAATACACATGCACAGATCTTGAATCAGTGCTGTTCCACGCAATTCAGAGGTCTCGAGTAGGCCGAAACTTTCGTTGGCAATTCCCTTTAACGTTGTATCAGTAGCCGTTTTGCTCTATCTTGAGGAAAAATCTCAATTAAATCACCGGGTAAAATTTTGAAAAATGTTTGGAGAAAACGTGTTTCGTTCGGAATTTTCAAATATGCCCCTTCAAAGAAAATATTTGTTTCGTAGTTTCAATTATTTGGTTCAAATGGCCGTTCTGTTTGTGTACTTATGAACATTAACCTATTTCACCGCATTCGTTTAAAGTGTCCGCTTAATCCCTAGATCAAAAGATATTCAATTGATATATTCACCCAAATTTTACCAATACTATGATAAAATTACAAATTGACTTCATTAAAACTACTAACCAATAATAATCTCTGTATAATTTATTTGATCTACCAAATATCTTCAGAAGTTTGAGCATCATCCTATGGACAGTGCAAGGGCAGAAGTGCAATGGTAACATAATGTTACTCTTCAAGTGCGAATACAAAAGTTAATCTCCTCAATGATGCAACTTTTAATGGCATTTATATTACAAAAGAATAAAAAAATTTGGCGTAGAAATGTAAATGATGCATACATCTAAGAGTGATATGAACTCCTTTGGGTAATGCGCGAAAATGAACTTTTTTTAATCTTAGGATAGCTAAACATTCCTCCTTTATTAATCCTAATCCAGGACAGAAAAGCGTAAATGAAATACAATACACTAATTGAATATGTTAAATCGATTTCAACCTCGATTCAGTAAACAAACACCCGCGATGGCCAACAAATTAAACTTTAAGATTTAATCACGTCTCTTTGTTGGCAAATGTTTACAATCCCTATCAACCAACCTCTCCATATCTACACAAAAAATGTAACGAAGAGATATCTCTTGGGTGCAATTTGAATGCACAAAAGAAGTTTTCAGCCAATTCTTTGCAAAAACAGAGTCTTTTCATCTGGCAGCGTTTGGCGATCTCAGCCACTCTTAGGTAAATTGAGAATCACAGGCGATATGGTAACGAATCTTGCGATAGGTAAATGAATGAAATGAGAGGTATGGAAAAAGCAGAGAAGGACGAGGAGTTAAGGGATATTATAGTTAAAGAAAAGGGAGGAAAGAAGGGGCGGGAGAAAGCTTGAGGAAAAGGAATGTGAAGTCCGGACAGGGGAGGGTAAGGGATAGTTATTTGGGAAGAGGGAAGATGGGGATCAGTTTAGGGGGTTAAATATGAGCCTGAGAGACACAGAGCACCTGGATACGCCCATTCGCTCAACCATCTGTGCCTCATGCGACCAATGACGGCTTATTCGGACGGTTCCTTTAATTTATTCCCATTCTTTCTCTTACTCTATTTCATACTCTTCTCTCCAATTGACCATTCTCTTCTAAACAAATTTTAGAACAGACAGCCATGATTAAAATAATCCAAAAAAAATTCGTAAGGTAATAATTACTATTCTCATATTTGCATCCACTTTTGTTTCTCACTCGAAACTCTGAGGCGGCGTCCCTTCTATAGATAGTCGTTAGCAAATTGCATTATCTAACGCGCATCAAAGTAATTTTTCAATCGCAAGGTGAGAGATTTGAACTATCTAAATATCTATACGATCCTACAAGATAAACGTAGTTAGGCGTGCATGCATTTTTACTGGATCAAACCTGGCTGGAAAAATTTATCAGGGACAAATTAGTTTCCAATTCCGAACTCCAGGGGCACTATGCAGAGAAAATGTGAGGAAAGCCAAGTGCGATAAACCAGAGATAAAACCATGGAGAATTAGACGAGTAAGGATATTGGGAATACTATTATTTGCATTAAGAATAACGTAGCGGGGTGAAGATAGGTGTCTGATAGACCATGTAAGCAAAATTGTTACTCTTAAAGGTTCCACCAAGACACTAAATACAAAAACCAACCACACCATATCCTTCCCCTACCCTCCTTGCTTAAATTTCCACACTTGAACGATCTGCAACGTACTCTCTCAATGCCTCTCAATATCTCCTGCATCCATTATCGCTGTAATCTATTAATTGTATCCAAAATCTTCTCTTTTCCCCAAATATTCCTCTCTTTTCCTTTGTGTCGCTTGATTTTTATTCTTCAGGGCACTCGAATCAAAAATGAAAGCTAATCATCTCTTTTCCATCCAAGTTTGTGACCATCAAAACTACACTACATATCAAATCATTCACTAATTACTTTGTTTCAGATGTACTTAAAGACCCCGTCATTAACTGGCTTTTCTTGGTAAAAGCCTCTATACCTAATACAATTTTGATTTTAATATCCTTGTTTCTTCATTTTTGGCAAAACGTCTACCTACTTGAATCGTTATCTGCTATTATTCATTTTCTTAATTATCTCTCTCTACGTTGATTTTTAACACTATCCCTTCTTCACCTTGTGGGTCTTCATTTTCTTTGTATATATTCTCAAGGTGATGATGGATCCTGCGAGTGAACATGCGAATCATAAAAATTACTTTTGAAATCATCGAACAGGAGCGACATTATTATTATCAGGTAATCTATCGGTTAAGGTACGTTTTTGGATGGACACAACTATCAAATAAATATTTTGTAACTCCAAATAAAACCCAATCCAGCAACCTACTCTACATCAGGTTCCTCTTCATCTCAGTGTACTTCTTCCCTCCCTTCACCCCGTCCAACATCCCTATCCTGTTCCTGCCCTTTCCTCGCTTGCCCAACATTCTTCCCTCTATTATCTTCTTCAACATTCCACTACCGCTCAATACGCCTTTCATCCATTTTTCCTGCCTCCATAGGATTTCTCTCAACAAACCCCTCTCCTCACCCACCACATCCAGTTCTTCCTCATTTGTTTTCCTTTCGGTCCATTTCGCCTTCTCCATTCTTCTCCACACCCACATTTCAAAAGCCTCCAATCTACGTCTATCCTCCTGCTTCAGTGACCACGTTTCCGCGCCGTACATAGCTACGCTCCATATCAGAGTTTTTACGAGTCTTGTCTTAACATCCCTACTCAACGTCCCCGTCATCAACTCCCTCCTCCTTGAGAAAGCCTCCTTGCCTAGCGCAATTCTTCTCCTTACGTCCCTACCACTTTGACCGTGTTGGTCCAAAACACTTCCGAGATATGTAAACTGCTCTACCTGCTCTATTCTTTCCCCGCCTATTTTAATATTTAGCTTAGCCTTTTTCTTTCTGGAAAATCGCATAACCTTTGTTTTACTAATATTGATTCTCATCCCATATTTATCGCACTGAACCTCCAATTCACTCAGCAATGCTTGCAACCCCTTGGCTGGCTGAGCAAATAATGCTTGGAGGAGCGTCATATGGAAGAAAATATTTATAACCGTGCTTTTGGGTATTGCACATTGTATCTGTAAATATATTAGTAATGATATGGAGGAGTACCGGAATCCGTAGGAATGACTGTTGATAAACAAAAGGAACATATTGACTAAAATAGCCTACGGATATAATTGGGGAACTTGCCAGCAAGATGGAGAAGAAGGGTTCATGAAGATATTGCTCAAGTACAAGAAAATGTTGAGAAGGGGATTGTAAAAACGGAAAGAAAGAAGAAAGAGTAAATTTTTCATATAAATAGTTGCGTGAGACCATGCATGTCAAAATTTCCATGTGGAAACGATAGAAATCTAAATAGATTATTTAAAATCGTATGATTATAAATATCCATGGTTGAAATAGAATATGATCTGCGAGAAAAATTCAGGAAACAGTGGAAAATTCCAATGGAATCGCATTCAGGTAAAGAAATATTCAATACCTATAGTATGTCAGATTAATTTCAAGAAACTGCGGGAGATGCCGCAACAGTAACGTTTAACGGAGTCATCCGCTACGTGTAGCATTACAAAAGCGGCAGGAGTTAAAGTGTTTGTAGTGCTTATTGTCTTAGTGTAATGGAGTTTAAAGCTAAACTTAAGGTAAAACATTACCATAAAAGATAACATTATCTGAGGTTCTAAAAATTGAAGAGAAAATGGTCGCGAACTTTATGCGTAGGCCTGCAAACGAACATTTTGTATTGATGTTTAGGCTGCAGCCGTATTAATTTCAATTTGAAAAAACCAAATCGTATTAATATTTAATATTTGAAGAAAAGCACAATGAAAAATAGCTGTGGCGAATATCACATAACGAACATTTACTGATTATGGTTGAAGAAGAAAAGAGCCGAAAAAATATATTGAAGTAGAATTGAATGTCAAAGGAACTTTGCCTTCACAAACCCATTGGAATCGATACTTCATTCAAACATACTCGTATTTGAAAATGCTGGGAAAGACTTTTTCAAAATCTGAAACATCTGGAAAAGGTTCGATATCATTCTTACTCATATCCCGAATAATATAAATATTTTACTTCATAATAAAGGAGAGCTCACTGTGAATAATTAAGGGTCATAAACTTGAGTCCATGGTGAAAGGTCAGCTTCGGCTTGAAGATGAGGAAATTTGTTGAAGAGAAGGCAAGAATCTGAAGAAGATGATCGGCAACAGGAAGGTTATTAGCCAAGTACAATCTGATCAAATTAAAAAAATAAACCCAAGCCATATGGAAAGAGAGTTGATAGAAACTCGCATTTGGTACTATCAATCTCAATTCGGTTGAAGGTTTTAATTTTTAGGAATTTCAATCACCACAAACTGAATAATCAAGCAGGGCATAGCGTGAATCACAATCCAGGATTGTGTGTTGCAGAAATTAATACTACATACACAGAACAGAAAAATACAAGAAATGATCTTAAATTATGCAGACAGTTGGGTAACGTGGGAAAAATTTAGAATATAAATTTATTTACGAATACTATTTCACGAAAGGTTCAACAAAAATATATGAAATTCTTAAAAACATGAATTTACCGGAACGGGAAGCAATGAGCCTTTCGTTGGATTGAGTTTTTCTCTCCTTTATAAGTCAATCATTTGCACTGACATTAACAGCTGCAAACCAAATACGATTACATCGTCAGCACCAAATTGGTAAAAACTTAATTTGACTATCTGAACGGACGCATCAATTTTGATCTTTAACCGTGTCAATTACTGGAAAATACCCATTAATTACTGTTTCATGTAAACTCACGACTCTGCTCCCGAATTCAGCAGAAGCTATCTCTATCCTTTAATAATCAAAGACATTAAATTTCAGAGAGAATACGAAAGTAATAACATGTTTCACCTGATTGCTAATTGATATTTCCTAATTTGAACCGCCTCTAAATCATTTTAATAAATTATGTAGAGTTCATTTTCTGAGATACTGAATTTCTATTTCGGGGAAAATACATATTTCATGCACGTGCAGATGATACATTTGAAGACATCTTACTCCTTCCACCCACCCATTATATGGCTCTCCTATTTTTTCCCCTCCACCTCAACTCTTTCCCGTTAAATCTACATAAATTCCGTCCCAATTCAACCAATCAGCCTTCTTTCCAGTTTAGGAGATGGCCCATAACCATTCCACGCTCATCAAATCATAATCGATTATGGTCCCACACATGCTGAGCCAATATTTGGTGGTGGGCGTTACTCACTTATTTCCGACGTCGCGTAACGGAAATAGCGGAAATTTTTTTATCAGTTCGCCCGCCTCCTAGCTGGAGAAAAATGAGTGGAAGAATTGAGCAGACAACGAGGACTAGGGATAAGAGGAGTTAAGCGAGGAGGGGGCGGGCGATGATTGAACTAACTCGAGGCAGGAGGAGAGGGGAAGAGAAAAAATCCAAGAGGACGTGCCGAAAACAGGGATACACGAATTAAAGCCGGGTGTGTACGAAGGATGATGGGGGTGGGAGGAAAACGAGGGTTGAGGCGCTTTAGAACAATTAGGAAGATATACACGGGGAGGTGGAGTTGTAAAACCGCTTAGAGCCAAGGAAGTTCCGAAAACCTGCAATTATCGGTGTCCATTCTCATGTCTCCCACATGGCGGAGGAAGGCATCGACGAAGGATAGTACAGCGGTCCATTTATGCCCCATATTTCCTTGGGGGTCAACATTTTTTATCAACCACCATGCCAGCCAATTGAGAACCGTTGATGCGGTAAAAATGAAAGCAGGAGATAGCTGATTTAGTCAGGTGGATAGATTAAGGAGTTTGATATAAAATATCATACATGTATATTATATTGGAATGCTGTGATAGTCGGAAGAGGAAGTAACTATGTGATATAACAAATGCAGCAGCTGTACAGTGAGGAATCATGGCCACGCGAGCAAGTCGAATAAAGTATTAGGAGGCATATGCACATGTTAGTGAAGAAGGTGGAGCCCGAGGAACTCCGACAGGCGAATAGTAATAATTATAATGCTGGGAAATGAGTTGAATTTCAAATAAGGATTGAATCACAATTGAAACAAATCTTATTCTCATCTGAGAAATTGAAAGTTCAACCATTAGCATCCCTCGTCAGACAGACGGTGAGGGTGTGTCCAGTAACATGATAAGTGCTCTCGCACGAATCCTTTGAGATTGGGTGGCAAAACCAACTCCTAGCCATACGGTCAAAAAGTGAAAGGACGAGAGATGAGGTATATATACCGGCGGAATAGCACGAAAGATTACTTCGCTCCTGAAGACGCTCCCTGCAACGGGAGAGAAACGTTGAGCCAAAAATGACTCTCACGCAGTCTAACCCGAGAACCACCTCTGCATCTCTCAACAGCCGCGAAAGCATCCGATCTACATCTACGATCCTAGCCATAGTTACCGTTTCAAAATAGATACGCTTCGTTCCTTTGAACATGCAATTAATATTGGCGGGTCAGACAGAATTATAATAAGGTAGGAAAATTCTTATCTGAAAACTTCTTATAGCATTTGTTAAAGAAATTTGTAGCTTGATGGTTTGAACAGACTTGTTTCTGACAAGACCAATGTCATAAAATTAAAAAATATATAGACTTAAAATGAATTATATATAGTAGTCTTGCATTTTTCTAGTTATCTGAGAAAAATAGATGTTTAACCTTTTTCCTTGTTATTTACTAAGAATATTAACCTAGACTTTATAATTACTCCTTGACTATGTTTGCTCTATATCACACGCCTGCAGACAAACAAATTCGTCCTTTGAAAGAGATATAATTGAGGAAAATCTTTCTTAAAATTTAGCGAATTTAGTCATGAGAAATTAAGAGATTATAAAGCTAGAAAATATTGCGGCATTCTTACTACTTCTGGTCCACTTAAACACTCTTATCACATTGCTTAATTTTTTGGGTGAATGGGCGCGATTTAATAAATATCTCTCCAACATCCTTTTTGGACAAAGACTGATCGATATTTTAATAGGAGACAGTCATGTAGGAGTGGGCTCTTCTGAATATATGTCAGGAAGTCATTGAAGCTGAGAGCTAAAAAAAAAGGCAGTCGTTCACATTGTGCGGGGGACACGCTTACTTTGTCTTGGGAGAGGGAGAGAGTACGTTTTCATCTATCTCTATTCACATAAAAACGATTCTGGGCTCGTCACCAAAAGCGCTTCAGCTCACATCCCAGATGAAAATACTGCACCATTTAAATCTTCATTGTTTAATCAGTGATGATGGGTGGACAATCGTTTCCGCCGGTAAACAAACCATAGGGAACAGGCCAGAAGAATAATCCTTTAGCAGTCACTTTTCCCTTCCGTTCCATTCAGTCTCATTAGTTCATTTGTCAGTTAGAGAATGATCACGCGTTCGTCACCAACAACAGGAAGAAAGAAGACATTTGGGAGTCTGAAGTTTGATGCCGTGGCAGTTTAGGTCCCAAGGATGGCTTTTTATCTCGGCGTGTTCTTTTTTTTTAATGCTTAAATCTTCTCCCCAAGTTGGAGCTGGAGCCTAGAGGTTAACTCTTTCGTGTTCCAGCTGCAGGGTCCCGAGATCGTTTCTTGGGTGATGCCTAAGGATAGCTTCAAATAAAATCCAAGTGGCGTCATTTTGTGGATACGGGGGAACTTTGTGGGAAATCGCAGCTGGCGGAGAGAAAGGATTTGAACCCCATTCAAGGGTGATCTCCACCCTCGCTTGTCAAAAACAACCATACAATTATTGAGATGGTAGAAACGACTACGGTTCATAGGAATAACGGGATAATCCAAATCTCTAGTACCATCACTACAAAAGGTTCAGATCTGCTGCTGAAGGTTCGGTGCTGATAATTAACGGATCTGAAGATTCTTCCAATAATTCGTTTGTCATTTCAGATTTTTTACTCTTGTGTGGCCATAGTTTAACTTTGTTCTATTATGAATTTGACTATATTTGCTTGTGACTAAGCCAAAAACTGAATGATGACAGATGTCAATTGAGTAGTCTTTAGCCTGTGTTGTGCCTCAGCACAACTTATAGTTTCAGCCTGTAGTAATGTAACCAATTTCCCTGTTAGTCTATTTCTCAGTAAACAGAAAAGCATGTAATTAAATGTATATCTAAAACATTGCACATACTTATTATTTACCCAGCTAAAGTTTAGAGCCAGGATTCGATTATAATAAGTACCTATTGTCCTTTTTAGTACACTATGTATTAGGAGATAAGACCTGTGTGATTCACCAAATTAACTTTTCAATATTCGCTTGCAAATACACGAATTAGTGACTCACAAAACCCAAATCATTTTCTACCATGCAAAAAGAGTTCTGTCTTGCTCGAATTTTGCTAAAATACGAATCGTTTTTTCTATTTTAGTAATTATGTTGCCAGTTTGATGGAAATTGAATATATTAGGAACATTTGTAAGTCTCACCCGTCTAAAATATTTTGTATCGAAGTTCAATGCATCGATTAAAACCGGTGGAGTTCATTTTTCACGAAACTTATGTAACTATATTACTTAATGTGCGTTATATTAACATTACAAATATTAATTTTGATCAAATGATAACGTTTTTACATGACTAATATGAAGGTGATAGAATAAATATAGAAGATGAATTTTTAAATACTGCTGGTTTCTTTTTATAATTCATTGTGCCGTGAACTACCATGTACTTGTAACGAAAACTATACTAAACTACTCCTAAATAATCCTTTACTCCTTATTTACTCCTAAACAAAGAACATCGGTGAAAATGTGAAGGAATCCCACAAAACAAATTCAGAGTGACAGTAAAATCATGAAATTCCCTTTCCTCAAAAATATAAAATGTTTCTTCACAAGTCCAGGCTATGAAAGCTCAACAAACGGCACCCTTAGTTGTGGGTTTTTAAACCTTCTTCCTAATAAATCCACTTCGGTAGATGGAGCATAGGGGTATCATTTCAGAAACGAGGAAAAGTAAATATCACCACTTCCACTTAACATGTTGTCGTCTAATATTAATCAGATAAAACAGTTATATCTCTCCTTCCAAAATGTCTATCACTTGTTAACTATAGTCATGGAAATCGCTGTTACAAAAAACGTGCGGCCAAGCTTCAAGCAGGCGTCCACATATATAAACATTCATCACTGATACAATCAACAGAACTCAAGAGACTGTCAAGGCATTTAAAAGCGTGTTCTCCCGTGTTGGAATTTTCTAAGCATGTCCGCTAAACTTTTCTAATAGAGAAGAGAAGCGCAAATGGTATTCTGTTCACGTACTCGACATGGTCATTATTTTAAGTTCCACGTATGTTTCCTTCGACACACAAAATGTGAAAACGTTTACACTAAAATGACAAAAATAAGCGCATTCGAGCCCAATAAGGCGTTACTAACTAGCCAAATTGGCGAAAAATACTTTTCTACGCCACTTTAAAGTAAATAGTTAGCATTCGTCAGCTGATCTCCCTTACTATAAGAGTGCATTCATTTTTAGCTGGCAGTTAAAATGTTCCAGATCGTGGTCTACTGCCCCGAGAAAGTAACAAACGCAATCGCCGCAAGTCTTTCAAAATCACCAACTTGGTACAAAAAAATCAAAAGAAATTTTTAAACGTAAATTTTGCAAAAAAGTGCGAGATGTTATCATTTTAAATACCTCATTCTACAGCTTATGTCATCTAGCAGCTGAATTACCGGATAAACAAATTTTGATGGCTTGTTTTATTTTGAAGTGATGAGATTGGCACACACAGATTGTTCCACAGACAGATTGTTCTCTTTTAAACACAGATTGTTACAATTAATAAGAGAGGATTTATATTTTAGGTGGAAAAGTTAACGAAAACGGTTTTCAATCCAGTCGAAAATGAGTTACATTCCACTGAAGTAATCATTACATATAGAAGAAAAAACATAAGCCCATCATTTTTCTTCAACTATTGCAATTGTTTGAAAACTGAATGATTTAATATTGACTAAGGAGATACCTCTTATTTATACAGACCAAGAAAAAACAAATTAGCTACATTAAAAAAGTGTATTCTCCTGAGCTCTATAGTGGCCAGCGATCTCGTGACTCTGAGATCCTCATTAACCACTCTTGCCCGTCAACAAATTTTCTTGGAACTTAGCCACCAGAGTGTGCGCAAAACACAAGCCCGGGGCGGGACTCGAACTAGTGGTGCTCAGATTAGCAGACAGGAATACCGCATGCTTCATTAACCCCGCTAACTTGGTCCGGAGAGCATTAGAAACAATATAATACATCTTTTTTTCACACGTTACCTTCGATTAAATTCTCTAACCCTCAGGCGAAAAATTTAATTGGTCACGACAAGGCCGTAAAATTAAATATCGAGCCTGAATGGAACACGTAGTATCACCCTGCGAATATTGTAACTGGACGTTTCAGCCACCATCCCACTTCATCATCTTCATCATCCTCACTCACTGAATATATACCTATTGCTCTTCCACCTCTTCACCTCAATCTCCCTCCCCCCTTGCTAAACCCCCATCCCCCCCAATGCCAATCTTCCCTCTCCATAATATCCACCATCCCCTCCCATTTTACTTCATCAGCTCACCCTCCCATCGTGTTAACCCCCTCTTCACTCTTCCTCCTCCCCCCCTCCCCCAGGCCACCTGCCACATGCTGCACAGCATGACCAATGGGATCCGTCCGTCACGAACGAACTCCCACCCACCCACTATCTCACACAGCCACCCCCACTCCTTCGTCCCTCCTCCTCTTAAATCCCCCATTACGAAAACTACTCCACCGTCACCACCACCCCCGCCACACTATCCAACCCCCAACTCCTATTTCCCCTCCGTCTCCCACTGTTACTCCCCCACGTGACGCCTCCTCCCGACCCTCAGCTGAAGACATCCCTCCATCCCTTCTTCCCTTCCTCTGCCACTTCCACCTTGAGGCGCCTTATAAGCTGATGGAAAGGTCACCACGGGAGCAGTTGACTCCATAGGGCAGAGGTTGATCAAGATGCTAATACCCGGCTGTCTGCACATGTTTCCGTGAGCGTTTGGGAAGATGCAGTTGGCACTGTGGTGCATTAACCGATTGAAGTTGGCATTATGGGTTTGAACTGCGAATATTACAGGCATATTTACCGCAGTAAAATGTTCTGTTGGAGGATAAATGAACAACTAAACGGTACGGCCTCAATCTTGGCGACAACTATGTATATGTATATGTATATATATATATATATATATATATATATATATATATATATATATATATATATATATATATATATTCAAACTTGAAAATCCCGCCATACGGCGCACAAATATTCATTCAAACATAGAAATAGGTATAAGGAAAGGGGATAGGAAAACACATAAAAGGCGATCCTGTGTTCGCCTTTTATGTGTTTTCCTATCCCCTTTCCTTATACCTATTTCTATGTTTGAATGAATATATATATATATATATATATATATATACATAGTTATGTATATATATATATATATCGTATTAAATATTTACTATCCAAATTACCAAAATTTACTTTGAGACTGAAAGGTTTTTATAGACCAATAGTGTGCATCAAGTGAATGATATTTGCATCCCTTAAGTACTTAGTTCATTTCGTTTCAATGTCGAATAATATTACAGCATGAAATACTGCGGCAATTCGAAAAAACACACAAGGTCTATCTAGTAGGTTCTTCGGAGCACAGACTCAGTTTCCAGTATGTGGAGTGTATATTTCGTTAATCTGTCTGCATAAAGAACGATTGTTTATTAATGCTCTGACATCTCGAATTTATAGAAATTTTAAAAGTACATTTCTTTCGTCCTCTCATTTTCAATTTCGAACAAAAATATTCTACCAAGAAAAGTTTGCGCAGAATAATTTAGCCAAAAAAGTCTTAAATAACATTTGACGTAAAATGTTGTACATAAAAATATATTTTATTTTCATTAATAATTAGAAAATGATGTTTGCTATAATTACAACACTGGCGCAGAAAAACGTTTAATGCTATAGCAAAAATGGAATACAGATTATGCAAAGATAAGGCTAAAAATCGCTATTTGGTTCCTTCTCCATGATTAATTTCAAGTTTGACTTAAATCAAATATCCTCGCCTTTTCCTTTTGTTTAAAACATTTTAGAGGTTTTGATATTTCAATCTATGAGAGTAAAATATGCTACTTGCCAAAAATGTTTGCACTAATCATGCGTTGTAAAATAAAATATACCTTTATATTTCAAAAGAGACCTTAAATTTATAATATTTTCTCATCTTTTAACAACAAAATGCCAAAATACAAAATTTGCTTTTAATTAAATCTTTGTATGACACATTCAACTCACAACAAGAGACGTAGAAGTATAAATTATCCAAATCAATTATTAAAATATAGCATTTTCTTCATTAATTTGTACAATTAAGTACTACTAAACCAAAAGCTTCTTGATGCAATTTCCAACTTGCTTGTCAAACGTACATAAATCGGAATCTCCCTTCTTTATTAATTCTCTTCATTTTAGTTGGTGTTCAATACTGATGGCTCAAGTAGCTATACGTCAAACGAGTGTACATTATTTTAAAAGTATGTAACTGATTAGAGAAAGCACTCGTCCGTTATTTTTTAAATTACGATGTTGAAATCGTTATTTCTCACATACCTTCTCGTCTAATACGCATGAATAACAATTAAAATTTAGATAGGAGTACATTTAAGGGTTACACTTTCCGGTTTTAAGAAGTGTAAAGCTTCATCGAAAATAGATATTATGTGTATCTCTAAAAAGAAAGAAATTTTTCACCGCCTTTAACTATTATATCTTTCATCAATATTCCTACAGTTAGTTCAATTCACTCAGTTGTTAAACAACTGGGAAATTTTACCAGGACACTTTTGTGGGTGTGAACAAGTTTCACGTGATAAATAAATTACCAACCACTTATGTAATATAAGACACAATATACGCACATTTGTATGGGTACAAAATATTGGGATGCCACCTCATGACTTAGCATTGCGAAATAATTAATAACTACCGCAAATACTAGCTAACCTATATCATTGAGATATGTCTCTATTCGTAGAGCGTCAGTGCCACATTCGATGCACAAGTCTGTAAATCGAATGTGGTACTGGTATGTAAATCCTGTAAAGCAATTCACGCCTGAAACGTCTCTTTTTATTTGTAAAGCAAAGTTGTTGCCCTCGAAATGGAAAAAATCTCAGGAGATGTCACTGTTTCGTGTCTAGTTAATTAATGACTATCAATATTCATATTTCCCAAAACCATATAAATAGCATTATGTGTGTACAAAAACTACATTGTTATTGTATTTTACTGCAAATTCTTCAAGTAACTAAGTAAATGAGAAATTTTAAGTTTTAAAAAATTAAGAGATTCATACTGAAACTAAAACGAATTATCTTTCAATACACACGGCAATTAAGTTATGAAATGTGAATGCTTGACATGTGTAAGTTACCAATGACACCTGGATCACAGATCGATATCTTAGCATTGATATGTTTAGACTGATATTTTAAAAGCTTCAAAAAGCAGCAATTTATGACTATTGTAACACTCTTTACAGGATTTTCGTTTGGACGATTTTTATTAATCGTCTAAATTCATCGTTTTTGCATTAAACATGAATGTAAACTTGAAATAAAATCCGTCAAATTACAGTTTTAAAGTCATTTGATCTTAAAAAATTAATGAAATTTTACTTTTGTAAGTAAATCTAAATTTACGCAATTCCCCGCAAACCGCTGAAAGGGCGTCTGGTGGAGGCGTTAGGGCAGCAGCCACACATGTACAAATATTGGGTCATAGATGCACTTGAATATATATTTGCTCATATAGGTACACAAACACTTGCACATGTATACGCATGAACATACAATTATTGGTGTATTTGATTGGTCATTAAGTTAATATATTCGAGATCTTGGTTCGAAGTTGGTATGAATGTGTATCGTGGGAGGGAAGAACGAGTGCTTGAATTTGTCTGTTCCGGTGTATCTCAATAGTCGTATCTACCAATATAACTTGGGGTAATTAATATTCTCTCACTTTCGCCGGCAAACTTAGTTGTTCGCTTCCTTTTTTAAGTCTGTTTTGCTCGTTCTTTCCGTGAACCAAGAGGCTCCTACCTATTTCCTTCAGCATATCCATTACGTTTAATCTTTTCTAAAAGCGTGGGACAAATTCATTTTTGACCTTTTCTTAACATAATTCACCAGCGTGTGTATAACTAATGTACTAGGAAACAAAGACAGTAAGGAGCTGTGATGAATTCGTGATTAGATGCTGAGAAAACACGAAAATACTTAAATGCTAAAAGTATAAGACATGATCTATAAAACATGATTCAAAAAACAAAAGGGATTAGTTTTGAAATAATGATGGTGTTTGATTTCGTTTTATGACCTGTTTAAAGTAAAAATTTTAATTGTTTTTTTTTCTACATTGCATAATTCTATATTTTTTCATATTATTAAAACGCCTAAGCGAGAAGGAAAGCTTTCAATATATGATACCTACTTGTATAAAATTCCAGAATATTTTTCTTAAATATGTGGAACATTCTTAGGAATCTTAGTCAATGGAACTACTGGTATCCATCCTTCAATATCTACTTGCTCCTGAATCCGGGGTTGGCTGAGATCCGGTTTCGCGGCAAACGAAGCACCGACCACCGGGTAGCACACTAGCGAGCCTCCCTTAATTTTTTTCGGTCTTGTACTACCTCATGATGATGGGAGGCCTTCTAATAAGTCTATTTACCCAGATTTTAAATGTATTATACTCGCAAAGTTCTCCTTAAAATAGATTAAATGAAATTTACCTCTGAGATAAGGATTCTCAATGCATAAATAGGAACTTTCTATTGACATAATTACCATTTATAGAGACCTTTTTCAGCTTCGATGTAATTAATCGCCAGATTGAGATGAATATTTTAATGTTCTCTTGATATTACGTTAATGCAGCACTGAATAAGCAACTTTCAAAAACTCATAAAATAAAAATATCTAAGGTGTAGGATATTGCACTTCAATGGCGCGCTGCTACCGACTCTTACAACGATGAGTATTGAAGGCCATGGGAATCCTCTTCCAAACATGTCAACATTGGGCCTGTTATATATTGCATTAAGAACTTATAAAATAACAATCTTAATTTCCGGCTCTTAAAATAATTATCATCACTCTTAGGTTGAAGGAAAACTCATTAAAAATATATCCCTAGACCTATGGAACATGTTGAGCTACAGGACATACCTGAAATCAAGAGGAAAAAAACTATCAACGGTAGATGGAGTGTAAGATATCTTCAGTTTTCCAACGGTAGTTAAATTAAATGTACAAGAAAGCTACATGTAGATGGTAGGATAAATTATATTGATTTTAAAGAAAAACAATCATTTTATACTCGATAACATCTGAGAGGCAAGTATGTTCAAAAGGACGACGTTTATTGACAGATTGCAAAAGTCAGTGGAGCACATGATTGTATTTCTACGCCTCTTCGATCCAATTAAATTCCAGGGAAACATTTAAAGACATGATAATGCGCGATATTGGTTCATATTATCATAAATACCTAATTTTCACAATTTACATACTTAATGATACGGTGTATTTATTTCCATGTTTATTCAATGACTAATTTCTCATGTTTATTCGTCCGAATCAAGCCAGTTTTTTTTTCAGATTACCACAGGAGCATTTCATGCTACCAGTCGTCCATAAGAAATCTTAACACCGTGTTCCGAGTGGCTCAATGTTTAGCAAATCACAATGAAAACGGAACCTACACTTAATTCTAGGGAAAACAGTAGGCGTAAAACATTACAGAGCCAGTTTAGTTTTTGGAAAAAAGCAAAAAGATACTTCAATGTTAAAACATCAATACTGTCTTGAATTGCCAATGATAGTTCAGGGTGATTATTCGCTATTAATGTCTTACTAATTGCCTTTGTTTTGTGAAATAAGATATTGAAAATGAAATCCTTGCAAGGGAAAAATTCAAATCACAATTTTCAATATACTATTGGGGACAAATTGAATACGGTAACATCGAAGTTTTGGTGGCGGGCATGCCGAGATGAGCAGGGCACAGAGTAAACAGTTCAGGAAACAGCGCTTAACTCCCCTGGTAAAACCAGCGATTTTCCTCTAAGCTCCCCTCCCTGCTGAACTATTGCGTAAGAGAGCGAATGAGACAGAAAGGGAGTGAGTGAGTGAGTGAGAAAGAGAGAGAGAGCATGATGCTCGCCTGCGTGAGCAAGAGTGATATTTTGGGGGTAAACACGAAGCATTCGCAATCGCGGGCTCTCAGCAACAATGAGCAAGCACCCGATCGCATTCCCGAATGACGTAATTTATTCTTCCACCCATTGTCGTTTAATGGCTGGACATACTCGCAGGAGGATAGAAGGGAAGAAGCGAGCGTTGATATCACTACAACTCGTCCGAGACACACCATTTCGGACAATCGAGGGCATTCAGCGATGGGCGGAACGAGACCCGGGGGGAAGGGGGGTTGAATGCAGGGGGAGATGGGCAAGGAAGGCAGACAGAAAGAGACACATAACAGAACGAGTCATATTACACGAGGAAATTCCCTACTTCTCCACGGATGGTGGCAAGCAATAACCAGACCTAGGCGATACTTTTGACTTCGGCCTGATCGAACGCTATCGACTATTTTGGATGTAAAACTGCTACGTTACTGGGTAGATGAATATATAGTAAGAAAAAAATGAAGCAATGTTGAATAGGTAGCATATGCTAGCATTAAGAACGTTACATCGGATATGCATCATAGTGATAGAATAATTACGACATATTTTACGGAAATATTAGATAAAATGTGATGATTGGTAAACAATACGTAAGTATGGCTGGCCAATTAAACTTTGCTTAGAAAATGTGATCGAGATGCAAACAATTTTCGAGTTTTAATGCGAAGTACGTTATTTATTTTAGGCATGCCTGGTTTTTGTTTACAGTGATGCGAGAAACACTATAATTTAGAGGGAATGAATGAGCCTTCATTTCGATTAGTGACACTGCCAATGAAAAATAAGTGTGTGATAAATTCGTTCCTGTAAATAATATACAATATTTTTATCAAATTAAAAGCGTATGACCCGTGAGATGTGAAACCTGTAGATGCTAAATAAATGCATCAAAATAGTAGTTCGAAGAAAAAATTATTTTCCTCCATCAATTAGGAAAAATTGTTCTTTTAGTCAGGCTCGATACGACGGAGATAATGTACGTTGTAATAATAAACTCAGATATGCCATACTTTTCACGCATTGACTAATCGAAAGCGACAGAAAAGTTATGCGCTAGCACAGCCAGCCAGCCAGCGGATGCGAGCAGAGGATGGGTGACATCTTGCTGTACCAGCTCACCAGAATCTCAACCACACAAACGAGTTTTCAAAAAAACTGTCAGTATTGTTCAACGGGATGCCGCATCGGGACACCACAAAGTTGTAAGGATGAGTCCGCAAGGCTGCTAACACGGCAAGAGATTAATTTACCTGAACTGACCTCGAGTGCGTACGGTCGCCTCATGAACACAAACACGCGCTCGCGACTCCACAAAACGCGTTCGAAACAAATTCGTTGGATGCGTGAGGGGCGGAGGAGGAGGAAGGTGTATTTAAGCCGGGTGAAAGGAGGGGGGGGAGAGAGAGTGATGGGATGGGATCCCTAATGGAAACATATTGTGATCGGGAAGAGGGAAAGTGAGAACGGGTAAAGGGGGAGGGAAGGGGTACGAGATGCAGGAAGAGGGGGAAACAGTAGTGAAGGGTAACAGGAATGGGAAGGGAAGAGATGAAGGGTGAAGGGAGGAGAGGGAGGGAACAGAAGTGGAATGGGGAATCACAAAGGGAGGGGGTGGGGGAGGAGAGATCGAAGGGGGGCGGGTACGTTGGGGAGGGGGGAGTTGGGGAAGAGACGGGGAGTGGGCCTGTGTAGGGTGCTTTCGGATGAGTAACATCCGCGTGAATTATTCAACAGAAGCTCAGGGATGAGCGTCAGCAGATAGGGGTGGGAGATTTGAGCATACGAGAGGGAGGATGGAGGAGGGGGGAGGACGGGTGGGGTAAAAGGGGGTGACTATTGGTGGAATATCTCTTTCTCCCATTCGGATCCAAGGTAGGTATAGGGTGCTCTTCCGTGTGAGGGATGAACACCACTTTCTTTCTCCCGAGAGGGCCTCCAGAGGGGGAGAGGGATGGAAGTGGCAAGGAGTGAGGGGGAGAGGAGGAAAACGGGAAACAGGAAGGAGATGGAGCAGGAGGGGGTGGGGCGAGGGATTTATGGTGTCGGGGGAGGGAATCAATGCACCAAAGGGGAGGGTGGACGAGGGATTTCCCAAATGAAATTCTTCCCAATTCCGCAGGGCACCCAGGGAAAGGGGAAAGAGCGGGTCGCACAGTGGAGGCAGGACCCGGGGCGAGGGCGGGAGGGCTTGGGGTGCGAGAGTGGTGGGGTCGTGGCGGTTTTCTGGATTGTGGTGACTGGAGAGATTTCGCTGGTTGGTTGGCATGGATTTGTGTGGTCGTCCGGCGGTGTCGGAGCATGTTCCGACGGGCAATACGATTTCAATCGAGCGCTGATCCTTCAAGCATTCGCCGCGAACATTGATGAAACTGTTGATACCGATCACATCGAGAATTCCGGATAAGCGGGACAACTGGGTGTTGCCTTCTGTGTGTTTTTTCGCCTCTTTTTCCTTTCCGATGGCCAATAATCGATATCCAGCCGAGGACTGCTGCACGGTAAAAGGAAATAACGCCAACTCTGGGTGCTTTTAAATGAAAAGGAGAAAGTTTCTTCTGATGAAAGTGGTGACCGTTTTTTTCTTCTTGAGTACACAAATGGAAACTTAACACACTTCAATCTTCACATTTATGTACCGACATAAAGTTTGGAGTTACGAAAGTGAAGGTAGCTATAGACACCAATGAAACAATGAATAGGTAAGGCCAAGGCCATTTAGATGGTTTTTAAAGAAATAAATTAAGTAGGTAATGAGATTTTCAATTCTGCATTGAATCAGTTGATTGCTCAGAAAGAAGTCCTACAACTACACCGTTTGTTATTGGGTTCACGTGAAAGGGTATGAAGCGAAGGCAAATTGATTGTGACGAGATTTATAGATGAAGGGTGAGATGGAAGGGGTAGAAATGAGGGAGGGACTCGAGGGTCGCAGGGGTTTGGTTGTGATTTGATATGGTTTAGCTTTAAGGGTGGGATTAGATTTATAACGGGTTGCAGCGATGAGGGAAGGGACCGTAAGCTGAGATGCAAACATGGGGAATGGAATTAAATGCCACTGGGGAATGAGTGCTTGTGCTCCGGGATTACTGTCATCCACTTAATGTCGCCAGCTATCGTTCAATTTGGTTTGTCGCTTCCATAAATTGGTGGGGGGAAGAAATGAGATTATAATTACCATGATCACACGTGCGGATTAGGAAAACGAGAAACACATCCCTTTCTTTGAATTCAATAAAAAAGTATTTACTCAAACTAGAAACAATTCAATACTGTGTTGTTCAAATGGTTATAAAGAAGACTAGGTAATGGCTTTACTTTCGCAATAACCGCCGAGGGAAATTTAGTTTCATTTTTGCTACGTTTACATTTCTTTTCCCATGAAGATAATTTTTTCACAATGTGGGTTCTAACATTTGAGCTTGAATCAACATCTTAAAGACTTGCAGAATGTTAAGGTAAGAGCCACGAAGTATTCCTCACATGCCCTTCGTATTTTATAAACAAGGGCACTACAATCGTTAACGCACAATCGCTTATATACCCGGCGACTTTTCATTGGAACATGTCAACTTATAACGAACTTGATTCTCAAAATATAACAAATGGCAAAATATTTTTATATATCTTCAAAAAGCTTATACATTTTAAGGATTACACAAAATTTTGATTAATTGTGTATGACCAGCTATCGGTCACGAGTAACTGCTTTTAAGGCCAGTGTTCCTGCATTAACTGGGAATTAAAAACATGGAGATCATTATTTAATCTAGAAAGTTTAACTTATAAATTAATAATAGATGTCCAGAGGTATTAGAACTTTTTGCCAATTTAAAAAACATTAAAAATCCATTAATGTATCGGGTGCCTAAGAGAATACATCTTTTAACGATGCACTGAAATCGCATCATTCTACTTAGTACAGATTTGATGTTGACGCTCAAAATTAAACGCCAAGGAAAATTTATTACCAGAAGGTTGTGTGATAGACTATGCGTTAAAAATTAGATTCAGAATAACTCTACAAAGCATAAACATGTGAATGCATTATGTTTGTCTTCAATCTTTTGGAAAAATAAATATGAATCCTCTTACGTTCAATTACCATTACAAATTATTCCTATCAGGATAAGAACCTAAAACACTTTGACCACACAGCGAGTTAATTCCTCGCAGTTTAAACCATCGTTTTGTGGATTGTGGTTAACAGTGTGGCGATTATCACGAACATTTCCTTGTTAAAAGCAGATCTTTTAACATAGTAGGGGGCGTACTATTTGCCAAAATCTTAAATGGCGAAAAAACAAGAGACCACATGAGCGGCACGACGGGAAACTGAAAGAAATCGTGAGAAGAGGGTGAATAGAGTGGGGAGGAGGAGGAAGGGGGAGCGTAGGGTTAAGGGATAGACGTCAAACCGAACTCCTAGGGCTCACACATGCCCCCCCTCCCCCAATCCACCCTGGCAACTTCCCCTCCCTCCATTGTAATTCACCACCCGTGCGTGATAGCATGTAGGATACGAGTGAAGGGTGGGAGGGAGAGGGAGGGTGCGTGTCGGGGGGAGCTGAAAGGGGAGGAGGAATGGGGCGATGAGAGGAGGAAAGGACCCACGGGGGCCTTAGGCAGGGAGAAGTGGGCATTGAGAGAAGGGGGGTAGGGACGAGTAGGTGAAGGGAGGACGGCAGCCGCGGTGCATTGTGGACAGGGCGGACGCGAATGTGGACGGCCGCCCCGAGGTTGGGGAGTGGGCGAGAGGGAAGGGGGTGGGAGCGGCGGTGGGGGAGGGACGGACGCCAAAAGCGGCGGCGGCTGCTTCATCGATAGACCACGGCACGCGTCCCTCCGGAAGGCCCAGGGGAGGAGGGTAAGGATGATGCCGCTGGCCGGGAGAGAGGACCCTCTCCTCCCTTCACGACTTCCGCGCCCCACACTCCCCTCCCCAGACCCCACCCACGGTAGTTTGCACGCTTCAACTCGTGCGCTGGTGAATGTGTACACAAATGTATTTCTTCTCGACTCGTCTCGCGTATCCATCGCAGGACAGGGTGAAGGATGGAGAAGAGGGCGGGGGAGGGGACAAATGAAGAAGGGGGAGTCCTCGCACTATCCGATCTGCATGAAATTAGCGACTCCCCAGGCTCACGGATGGAAGAGGGGAGAAAATTTCGCCACCTCCTCTCTCGCCCATCCTTTTCTTCCGAGGCCCTTCCTTCCCGATACTCCTCTCCTCGCTGAGCGGAGTGAAAAGTATGGGACGCAGGAGCCGGTGGAGGGCAAAAAGGAAATTTGTCAGCCGTCAAGCGAAAACGGAAGCGACTAGTACTCTTCCCGCATATCCAACTTCCCTCGCACACGTATACATGTGCATATCTCAGTGGGGTTCCCTTCGCAGGACGAAATTGCCGACCGCATGAACGTCTACCCCAAACCCTCACATACCCCCACCCCCCCGAACCTCCCGCAATATTCATATATCCCCTATCCTATCGCTCTGTCTGCTCCCCAGCTCATCCGACTCTCTTTCCCCTCCGACATAAATTTGTAGTCACTCTTACTATATCTGGTGCTTGGCCGTCCTTTGGGGTAGCTTCCTTCCCTCCCTACTCCACGCTGAAAGGTGATATCTACGTATTTCCACCAAATTTACCGCAATCAATTTTGGACAAATTTTCTTTACCCTTCCGGTTCATGTCTCGGTGGCTGGTATTCACTTTACAGTGAAAACAGAGGCATGTAAATAGCTTTAAAAGAACTTTTTTGCAGTAAACTATATGCTGAAAGTATTGACAGCACAGAATGGCTGCTTCATTGATTTGGGACACCGCCAAATCTCATATTATGTATATATATATATATATATATATATATATATATAATATTTATATTTAGGCAATGTTTACATGTTTTGATCAATGTTTTTATATATTATTCGTGTCGTCGCCGAAGAGCGTTCTGTTTCGAATATATATGTATGTGCACCCAAAGGCATATACTTTTTCCTTAATCATATTTTGGCATCCTATTTTTGTTTAATTATCTATCAAATTTTGGACTTTATGAGAAAACTTCTTCAAGTTATGCATTATATGAAAAGATCTTTGGCTATGATTTTTCACATAATTCAACTGAGCGTATCTCTTCACTATAATTATTTTTTTATCATTTTTTGTCTAATATCATCAGCCGCTTAATCATACATACTCTAGAAAAAGCATTAAAACGGATTTTCTTGAATCCGTTATTTTCATCTCTTTCACTTTGCATATCTTCAAATAGAACTCTCCAAAAGGAATGGTGCTACAGTCATGTTCCTGTGATTTTGCAATAAAATAATCCAATGAAACTTGTGAGCGCATATAGTGTGGAAGGGGAACTGAATTGCGGAGTTGAAGAAGTGGATGTAGAGTGATATATCGCAATATAAGTTATCAGCGTCCGACGTAGAGAGAGAGGTGCCATAAATGGACCGTATAATAAAGGCTACCTCTTCCCCTCGACAATCCCCGCTGCAGAGGGTGAAATCACGCGAGGAAGTCATATTAGTTGATCGCCAAGCAAATCCAAGCGACAAATGTTTATCCTCATGAATAATTCATGTGAAACGGTCCCTATTTAAACCTTCATTCGTATCTCATCCTTGATGTTTGGGAATAGCACATTTTTACAGTATTAATAGTTTCATGCTCAGATGTTTTTTTCTTAAAAATATCGAAAACTGATTCCATATTGCTATTTCCCGTGAAAGATATATTTTTCTCGAGTTGGTTTTATAAAATGGCATCGTAAATTACTATGATTATAGTATTTAATACAATTGTACAACTGATTACATGAAACGATGACAATTTTCATAGCACAAAATCTGACATTTTTAACATCACGATAAATTATTATAACTTTTTTGCATAAATTATCTTTTTGTTAATTTTTTGCACGACCTTAAACCAAACTAAATCTATGCCTAAAAAACAAAGTGAAAATTGAACAAAAAAGAGCCATTACAATGAATTTCGAGAAATTCACGAAATAAAGAACAATTCCTCACCCTTCTCGTGAGAATATTCCCTCCGACAAGGACTTCATGTCAAATGACATCCAAGCGTTAATTTTCAATTGACGAATGAGTTCATGCTTTTAAATGTAACGAAATTTGAAATTACTGTAACCGACACCCAGCTCTTGGCTCGTGATCCACCAGTCCTTTCCGAAGTTGTATTGTCCCTCGTCTTTAGATATGAGTCCCATACATCGGCGGAACGAAATAGCCCCTTCCACCTCTCACGTCAGAAATATTTTCCTACAATTGACATGACGTCTTCAAAACCAAACCTTTATTTCTATCCTGCCAGTCAAAATTTACATAACAATGAACGTTAGACTTGCGCTCCATAAGTTTACCTTCTATTTGACATTAAAAATTTTACTTCCTTGAAAGGTAAAACATATTAAAACCTAACTACTGCAATACTTGCGAATGAAAAAGCTCTCAAAAATGTTTCAATGTTGCACCACACTAAAAAGGTAGTATTTTAAATATGAATTTGTTTAACAATATTGAGAGCTGTCATTAGACTTAAGTCAATCCTTTGGAATCTCATGATTACCATTTATTATTATGTCTATTTATTTAGTTTATTCTACTGCTCAAACAGGAAACAGATACCACTACAAAAGCAGAGATTGAATTCTTAAATTGGGCATCTATGGCTTTCTTTCGAAATGGTTTTCTTATATCACAACATAAATTGTTGTTATAATATCACACGCAATGCTATCCTAAATTATAGTACATACAATTAAAATATGCATTATCAGTTCTGTAGCATGTCAGGCTTAATTTAATTCTTCCCCTAAGATTTTCTGAGGTTGAGAGTTATATTTGGCTAACAGTTTTCCACTAAAATTTCTCAGCTGTTGATTATCAACAGGTCAAGGTGGAATATTCATGCGCATTACATTCTGCGAGCACTATTGTAAATGTGGATCAAGTCATACAAAGAGCAAGTAGACGTTGGTCCGTGCGTATGTCTGCGGATTAGGGACACATACGACTGAAAAGCTAATTGTCATGTGAAACGTATTAGTGTAAGAAGAACGACGCAAAGAGAGAGAATTGTACATATTTTTACAAACCTATACCAACTTCGTTGAACTCGTAAAATCCATGTTCGGCCCACAATTCGCCATCACCAAAAATCCCCAGTGCTCTCCCTAATCCCCCAAACCGACCCGAAGTACCTTTCATGCGGAATGATTATTCCTCCCGACGCCCCTCTGCCATTCCCCGGTTTGAAAAATACAGGAAGGAAATGACCGGGTATTCACGTGACGAGTGTGTGTTCATGACCCGAATCCTGGCCACAAGTGACCCCCAAAGTGAAGTGTGAGCGAGCCTATCCAAAGGGGAAGAGGGCGTCCTCGTCGCCTCGGTGGGAGCCCAGGGAGTGGAGCGCTCACCCACCGCCGCCGCCCGTGTAATTCTGACAAGTTGCCAGCGACAGGGGAAAAGGAAGTGCCGGACGATCGCTTTCGTTTCCCACGGCGGAGTTGAATTGAAGGGGGAGGGGTGGACGGATCGGAGTGGCTGCCGAAAGGAAACATGGGAGAAACAGGGAAAGAATGTGCTGGGGGCTGAGTGAAGTGCTGGTCTGAAGCAAAAAAAGGATCCATCTGTGTACTCTTGGGAAGCTTTGCAAGTTACCGATCATCATTCTCTACTGATTCCTACCACTGAAATGTTGTTTTAATGACTATCGAAATAATGAATAATCTAATGTATTATTTCGAAATCGAATTTAATGTTCATTCCACTCACTCAAGGAGACCCGAACGTTTAAAGTATCGTGAGTGTTCTTATAAGGTCATATGTGCATATATAATTTTTAAATACCATCTAAATGACCAAGATCATAAAATACTAATTTGGCGACAACGTCATTTATTATTCAAACTCAAACTGTTCCAAAGGTATACACGCTTCAAGTCATGATAAATTTAAATGGGACAAAGAAAATATTATGGCATGTCCTTTAATTTTTCTTTTGATTAAAATTAAATTATGTAACTACGTCCAAACATTTAGCGAACCCTAAATTTTCACAGGAGTCGATGGTTTTGGGCGACCTTTGACTATAACCTTGCCACGTTGATTCCCCCAGCGGCTTTCTTCACGTCGCCTCTCAAAAGAGGCGACATTTCTGCTAAATTCACCCTTTTAAGAGGTTATGCGGTGGGGGGGAGGGGGAAAGTAAAAAAATACGCGCCTCCCTGAAACTCGCTACCAACTTTCACCTTTGAAAGGAAACGGCGAAACTGCAGTCCCTTTCTTTCACTCATCCATAAAATACGAGGCGTCTTTATTTCCCGTCACCCCATCCGAGTTGCTTTTTCCATCCTTTCTGCAGAAACTCATGCCCGTCCGCTCACCCAGCCCACCCTCCGCCTCTCTCATAACACACCTCCCCCCCTCCTCATGCCTCCTCACCCCTGGCGCCTCCCCCTCCCGCACGCACGCATAAAAACACACGCTCACTTCCCTTTGGCTCCACCCCGAGAGTTCACGACCGATTCCCTCACGTATTCCAGCTCTCCTCTTTCCGTCTTTTCCTCCTTCCTCCAGAAACACTCTCTGCCTCCACTCTCTTCCCTCCCTGTCCCGCCACCCAACTGAATTTTTCATGTGTGACCCTCATCTCCTTTCTTCCAGTCCCTTCCTTCTTCTCCACTGACTCCTCTTTTTCTCCCTCTCTTCTCTACCTTCACCCCACTACACTTTTTCTCTTATCTCTTCACCCCGTCCGCTGGTTTCTCTCCAACCCCGTGAGTATCAGGAATTTTTCGCGTGGGAAAAACCAGTGTGAACGAAAGGGATGAAGGTAGGGTTCATGAGAGAGAAAAGGAAGGCAATCTGGAGTGAGTCGAGCACGAACAAGGAATTCTGCCCGACGGGGGCGAAAATACGAGTATATTTAGCTAAGGGATAAGCGGGAGTGTTCAAGTGAACTTGGGGATTTCATAGAACTAAATTATGATGTTTTATTTCTAAAAGACGATTCAACTTTCGAGGGTGAATAATTGCACACAACGAATTGTTCTCAAAATAAGGTCACTCTCTTTAAATTACTTCCATTAACAGTGCTATTTTTAGCTTCAAACCATGTCAAATTTTAAACCTATTAATCAACTACAATCCTTGTCAAAAAAGTGTTGATATCAGATTAAAAGCATACGGAAACTCTATCTAATGAAGTTGATCGATATCCTTCTATGCCAACACCCATGCCATTTTGTTTACGCTTCTTCTTTGCAAACGCAGCACAAACTCTTAACTCTTCTCCTTCATGAATTAACTCCTTCAGCCGCATAAAAATCCTTGCGGTTCTTTACCTTTAGTACCATTATTGGGGAGTTTTTCGGTCTTCAGTGGGAAAAAATTAATAGCCTTCACTCGTACACCTATAGCAAGTGAAAGGGTCCAATTTCAAAGCAGATAAATTTATTTTTATAAAAAAAACTCTTAACTTTTGAAAGCATATCTCAATTGTGTTCAGCAAGGAACAAAAGTCAACATCAAAAGGCGCGATGTCGACAACAAAACTCAATTTTAAAATACTACAGAGTACTCTGAAATGCGCAATTTTTTTGTTCAAAGGCAGGTAAATTTCGTCAATAAATTTAAGGGAAGACTGTAAAATTACTAGGAATTTATTACTATGCATAGTTTTACGTTATAATATTTTGAATTGATTAACTCCACAATAACAAGTTGTTTTTCAATTATTCAATTATATAATTCAATTACGATACGCAATGAACTAAAATACAATCTTTTTAAACCGTCTAACTAACGATAAGCATCTTTGCCTTATCTTAGGCCACTGTTTGCATGTATGGGTTATGCTTGACCCAGGGAAGTTTTCTTGAAGGGCGTAATTTAGTTATAATACGTATTGGTAAGTGTCTATAAGGTGGGAGATATCTATTGGGTGTGTCTATATGTGGTAACTGGTTTATTTAAATCTATATGTATCCCCTCCGCTAGAATTGGTCAGATTTCGAAGGAATTAACATGATGATTAAAAGTGGGATGTGCTTTCAGATAAAAAAACTGCCCATTAATTCCTACCCAAAAAACATCAAATGCTTCTCAGATTTCAAGGAATATTTTGAAATTGGTTTCGGTATTGACACACGCTTGCATGGTCAAAAAATAAATATTGTGCCTTCTAAAAAATGAATGTTTTGATTGAAAATGAAGGAGCAGTATCCTCGGGACCATACTGCTTTTTCGAATCATCTTCCCAAATCGTTTTAAATAATGACCCTCACGCAAACTGAAAATAATTTTGTGTCCTTTCGGAGCGCTTTGGAATTTCCGAAACGGTTAAATATCTTTCAAGGAAGAAATGCTCTCTTTTTCATACTTCGTGCCGGCCAGGTAGTGGGTACTCTTAACTCGGGAGCGAGTCCAATGCGAAAATTTTCGAGGAATCCCTCTCCTTCAATTTCCTCCCTCTCTGTAAATGCTCACTCTCGTAAAAGTGTTTACACTGACGCTCTCGTAGAATATAATCACCGCGCGTAAAATCCCTTTGAAATTTTTCGACCCTCCCACCCTCTCTCGTTCCGTACCAACTCCTCCTTCCTCCCCTTTCCCCTCTGCTCCCCTCAAACCCTAACTCCCCACCATTTCATTCGAAAAATCTTTTCCCTCTTTTCCGTCTGCCTCTCATTTTCTTTTCCGCCTCTTTACTTCACCTCCCTCAGTTTCTCCCTCTCCCGGCCCTTTTCACTAATGAACAGCCCTTTCACTACCACGCCATCTCCCTTAACTCTTCCCCCTCGCTCCTCCCCGTCCCTCCTCAATCTATCTCCCTCTTTAATCCATTCCCAATCACCACAACAGAAGCCTTTTACGATGGTCCCCTCTCTTAGTCTCCCCACCACGCCTTCTCCGCCTCCTCCACCACGGCCCCCTCCGCCACACCTTTCGGAAGAGAAAAACCAAAGCGCGCAAGACACCCTACAACAACCCCCTCGGCACCGCACTAATCCCACCCCGACCGACGGGAACACCCGGTCTTGCGGGAGATGGGGGTGGGGAAGAACAAAAAAATAAAACACTATCGCGAGGCGAAAATCAAACATCGCGCCGCTCTGAGAACAATTAAGAATTCCACCCTTTCCGCTACCTCATCCACCGCACCCCCGATCCCCTCCGCTCTTTTCTCCCCTTTCCCCCTCCCTCTTCTTCTTCCTTTTCCCTCTTTCTCCCGTTCTGAGTCGGTACCTGAGCACCACCCTGGCACATCTAACCTCAGTTCCCTTCTCCTTCCCACGGCTACGCAGAAATGATTCGCGACCAGATAGAAACGCATCGGAATTACATTATATTCATCGTCAGAATAAGATCTCTCACACAGGCTCTAGATGCACCATTTTAGCAGTCATACTTTCTAATGCACGTGAGTCCTTCTTCCGGCCTTTAGTTCTCATTCCTCTCTCATCCAGGTATTCTTGTACTTCACTCCCTTCCCTGCATATGGTTATGCATATCAGTTTTCCCTTGATTTAAGTCTTTATGGACTATCAGTTCTCCTGGTCCAACTATATGATCAATTGAAAAATCTACTCCTTCTGTCTTTGAATGTCGTCCTCTTTTTCCTTGAATGGCTGTGTACAGTATATGTATGTAATTGTTATCATTTATTCGGAATTCCAGTGACGATTTACGCATAAAAATTGGTAGAAAAAAGAGAATTTTAAACTGTTAGCAGTAAAATATTAATCTAGCTCATATCTGTAGAGATTTTCGTCTTTCAAGGCTTCCTTTTAATTTGTTTAATGCAACCTATCAAGAAAAATCTTTTCATAGCTCTGAGTAATCAAAGAATTCCATTAAAGGTTTAAAAAAACTATGAATACAACTCATATTTTATTCAAATTTAACCTAATGAACACAAAATCATATTTGTACTTCGAATTTATTTGAGAAAATTCTTCTCCTGCAAATATCTAAACGAGTGATATTGGCTAATGTTAGTAAAATGTATACTCTAGCGTTTTCATACATCATTATTTCCAGGAACGAAGTTACCTGAGGCATTCATTAAACTTCCTCCTTCCAAACTCTCCTCCAATTCTTTCCTATCTTTTTGTCCACACCCTCGCCTCTCCACCATTCCTCCTCCATTCCCTCAATACAAGCCTTTTCCTTTCCTTTATCCAAAGAAGACGTTTTCAATTGAGGAAGAGGCGGCACACCTTTTTAGAGAACCACATGAATGCTTCTGCCAGCCATGTTTTCTTTTCGAACAATCTCTCTCATTCTTTTCCACTCTTTGAGTCATTCCTCTGGCTTCCCTCCACTCCTTTGTTCCGCCAATCTCCATTTTTTGCACATCAGACTAGGAAGGACGTGCAGTTCGGACTCATTACAAGCTTTTATAAAGCAAGCCTTCTTAACCTTCCGTTTACAGAGTTTTTTCCATCCGCGTCTAACGCACCGCACCGGCTGGTTATAATTTTTTGCTCAAAGCTTTGCCGGGCAGATTCGGAGATAAAAGTCTGGGGTTATAGCGAAATGGATTCCGCCACGTTAAAAATTTGGATCGTCGAACGACACGCGTTCTCCATGGCCCGAGGGACGGAAGCTCTCAATAAATGGGTGAAAGAATTTGCTTTGCAAATTAACTTACAAAGCCCAGGAGCTAGTTCAAATAGATAATCGATCCGGCCCAATACTAGATGGAACCGCCGTTTGAGGCAAAGCGCCGATTTTCTCAAAAGGAGAAAAATTTCAGCATAAGCCCTTTCGACAAGTTTTTCTGCCTAAAATGTTTCGTAGGCACAAACAAACAAACAAATGCTTGAAAGCTATAAAAACCTCTCCGAGCAAAAAATGTAGGCATTTGAATTAAGACGCCACTTCCGCGGGGTCTTCAAAGAAGCCGACATCATTTTCTTCTGCGTAAGAATTACCAATTGCCACCAAAGCAAAAGAAAGGAACGTTTAAGGAACAGCTGATTCGGAAGAGAAGAGAAGAGAGCTTTGATCCATCCTCACTTAGAGCTATCCTAAAACTTAGGGATGGAGGACGAACAAAAATATAAAGAAAAACTATCAAGGAAAATATATGGAAGGGACCTTATTATGAGGGAATGGTAAATTAAAATGGATGTGAACATGTTAGAACATTGTATTTGATGTGCGTGCTAAAATGTTTTCTTAGCGCGATATACTTACTTGGCAGCTAAAAACTATGTATAAGGCAAGTGCCGACAAACACTGCTACAAAATAATTCCCTCTGAAAACTTATTATATCCATCCAACTACTCAAAATTCTATGTAATCATGGAAATAATAATGGGAATTCATATGATTCGCAAATAAGTAATTCACGTTCTCCTCGCGCGTTAAAACGTGAAATATATGGCAATATAGTATTTTATTTACATTTTCAATCATTCTTTGTAAGATAAATCAAAGCTAAGAAGTAATTATTCTTAGTGAAAATATATTTATAAAGCCTGATTACTCATGTAGAAATTTGTTTTATGTTAGGGATTGGAGTAAGAGGAAAGTTATCGAAGATGAGTCCATAAGTAATTGCAACGATTCACGAAACTTGAGGGGATTTTAACGCCAGAGAAACTAACAGCTAAGCAAAAACTAATTTTATTTATTATTATTTATTAAGCTTTTGTTATTTATCATATTCTAAATTATAAAGTGATGATAACAAAAGATAGAAGGAAGATTTGGATGATTTGCAAAAGATCTCTCTACAGAACTACTGCTCACATGTTTTTCCAATCACCTCATAAAGGCTGATTATCCTTAACTATCTTATATTTACTGAGATAAATTGAACACACTTGAAGTCCTTTCCAGATTTAAGTTCAATAATTTGGAGAAAAATATGGAGCACCAATACTTATTTTGCATTGTGAAGAGAAAAAAAGGAGTCAGAGGAAAAGTGAGGATTTGTATACAAGAGAGAACAAAGAAGAGAATGTTCACTTGAAAATGTATGACATCAGGATAGATGGGAGTAATATGGAGTGGAGGCACGGAAAACAAGAGAGGAGGGGAGAGAAAAAAATGAATGGGGGCAAGATATTCGTGAGTCTGCAGCTGCGATCGGCAGACCAGGGTGGGGCTGGCATCAGACTGACAAGACAGACAGTCAGCCACACTCCCTGGCAAAGCGGCGGTTTTCAAGGGGCAAGGGAGGGACGTGGGATGGGAGCGATGGGCGTGGGAGTGGTGGGTGTGGGGGAGAGTGGATATCCCGCGTTCCTAGGACAAATATTGCGGAGGGGGATAAAGACTCGTTGGAATGCGGAGGTGGGGGTAGAAATAAAAGGGCACGGGAATGACAGTAGGGGTGACGGGATTTGGTCAGAGCATGGCATTTTTGGACTGCTGAAATTACTCGACGGACGAGTTATGAAAAGTTCCCCCACTAACAGAACTGCTCGAGGTGCTTCGATTTTTATCGCAATCAACATCTTTAAGGTGACTGGAATTCGTGGCAGACCACGAAAGGCAGTAATTGAAATGGCAAAATAAACAAATTCTCAGTTGTAAAGAAATAAAAAGTGAAAAATATTGCATTCCCGAAAAGCATTGAATCATGTCAATTATATTGTCAATTATTCCTAGTTGGCACCGGGAAGAAAATACCGAGATAGTCTTGAAGAAAGTAGAAAGGGCCTAAGGTCATAAACTAATCCAGTTATCATTACAGACAAAATATTTTCGCAGCAACAACACTAAATTGGGCAATTCAAATATTAAACTATTATTCAAACCATTCTCCATGTTAATTACTATAATATAGTTATTCGTGTAGATTTTAGCCACGAATTCAATGAATCTAGTGATGACAATTTAATGTTAGTACCAATTCATCTGAACCAGAAAATCTTATAGGCAAGGTAAGAAAAATTGCCACAATACTCAAGAGGCCTTACGAGTACAACTGGTTACGTGCTCAGCATACTTTACAAACCAGAATTCGTTGGGGTCGGCGTGACCGACCAAAAGAATGGAAATTACCTATTAACTGGTTTGAATTTAACTCGCCTAAAATAATAATCTCAGGATAATACCTCCTCCTATTTTTGTGATCACGTGAAATATTGTTTCAAATACCACCTAAATGTACCACATTGATTTCGTCAACGATATGTCAATGTTTTCAGCATAATTTGAAGAAATAGGATGCAAGGAAAATAGAAATAATGGTCCTGTTACACAGAATATTATAGCCGCACGAAAGAAGTACAGACATTCATGAGATTATTTTATAATTAAGGATCTCTTCTAATTCACTTAGTAGGTTTAATATTCTAACACTTGCAATAGATAACTAATTGACTATCAACTAATTTTAATTAATAAGTTTTAATATGAAATTAAATACGCAACATATTTATGTATATCTGTTCGTATTTCAACTACTGAAAAGTAGCTTTAACTCCAGGCTCTATTTCTACAACACTTTATAAATTACATACATTAAGAAAATTTCATTCATGCATATGGCGATGAGCTCCACCCGTAAATAAGCTCTATAACTATTATGATAATATTTTTGAACCAATACATATATATTTTTTGAACAAATTATAAATATATATATAAGTTAAAATCTATATTCCAAACAATTTATGGACGATGAGGAAAACTTGTAAATAGCTGAAACTGGACACAAACTATAGTACCAATATTCGTTTTTCTGTAGTACGAGTATACCCTACTCGATATATGGTCGTAATTAGGACGCCCTTAATCTCATCGAGTAGCGTATCTTTTTTCTATGCAAATGTAAATCGACCGTTTTGAAACACTGCGGATTCCACGGAAGGATTTGTGTAAGCACTCGACAGATAACTGATTTTTTATGCCTCGAATCCGTTTCGAATATCAGGAGGAGTAGATGCCTAATAATGCAACTTATTTTTTTTAGCTGCAAAAGCGGTGCCGAGCAATCTCAGCCAACTGAGTACATGAGAAGATCGGAAACCATCCCAACTCTTCATGATTTGCACCAATTTTCAATTGATTATTTTACCTGTTCGATAATGAGCCTTAGATATCCCCGGGTCTTTACCATTCTTTTCAAAATGTAAGTACTTTCTCTCGCATTCCTTTCCCTCCAATGCTCCTTCATTTCCTCCCTTTCCACCGCCATTGATTCTCCGTCTATCCCCGTCCCCTCTTTTCCACGTCCATTCTCTTTACCTCCCTCCCTCTCTCGCTCAGTCGCCTCTTACGTCTTCATCCCCCCCCCCCTCTCGCTCCATCCCCCTACTCTCCACCCCTCCCCCAAACACATCTCCCTTACGACCCACATCCCTCTCCTTTTGCCAAATTCCATTGTCAGTGGATCGGTCTCCCTCAACAATTTCCCCTCCTCCAGGCCAGCTGCAAGGCGGCTCCTCTGTTCTCCTCCTCCGGACACTTGTGTCAGAGGGACCGAAAAGGGCCACACCGCCTTCCTTCCATCCCTACTCACGCACGCCCGCGGTTCGAAGCCCGCCTCTTGAATGGCGGCCGAGATGCTTTGTCCCCGACCTCTCTCTCTCTCTACATCCCCATCTCTTACCCCCCTCATCCGACCGTAATCGTACGAAGCAAAGGAGCGGGCGGGATTTGGGAGTGATGGAGGGAGAGGGGACTCCGATGGCGGGTGATGAGGACGGAAGGAGAAATTCGGGAGAGCGTGAGTGGTGTGGGGGAGAGTGGAAAGAATGATGGGGGGGTGAGAGGGAAAGGAGAAATGCCGGGGAAAACTGTCGGCGGGTCTCGCTTTCAAATGCGAAAGTCCCTCGTACAGGGGGGAATTCGATCCGTCATTGCATTGATGAATGCGGCATTCATTAGTGTACCTACCATGCGCTCCGTCTCCCCAAAACTTGACACACGGATAGCAAACGCGCGCGTCCGCCAAAAGGATGTGAACCTCAGACTCCGTGCTGCCGCTAAAATAAGCATTCCACTTCGCTTCCTTTCACAGTCTTTCCTTCAGCATGTGTCCTCATTAACCTTTCCGTCACAATTTAACCAGATTTCACCAGTCTGCTCCTCGGGTGGGCAATGTAATGCACTGACAAAATTATCCCAATTACACGTAAAAATATACGGGATAGTTTAGGCATGTAATGAGAAGTTATACTTTTAAACGCTAACGAGCAGCAATGTAGCAAATTAATTTTTATAAAGAATGGCTGCATTAAGAGTTGACTCAACAATCGCAGTTTAAGTATGAGTGATTTAGTTTGTTAAACTAGCACCTTTAGCAAAATCATGAATCGAGGGCAGAACATTTGGCAAAGAAAAGAAATCATTTTTGAACAGCCTTTATCGTTCCATTGAAAAATTTTAATTCTTGGGGTTTAAAAATGAATTGTCATGGAAAAAACCAAAACAGTTGAGTTTGAGCCGTAAAGTATGATTAAATATACGTAAATGTCGGTTGAGTTTTTAAAGCAGCATGATGACAATGCCATTTCAAGTAGGGCTCATAATGTTTCACCTCTTTATATCTTTACTGAATTATTTCATGATTTACCTGTGCCTGAGGAAAGAAAAACAAAGGCTAGCATATCATTTTTAGTTTTCAATTCATGAGACTTTCTAAGAATTTCTTTATACCAATTAAGAAAGAAATTTCAAAGAAATGAAATACATTTTTCTGAGCAAGGTTACCCTTTCCCCATCAGCATATACATAACGGTAGTGAAAACACAAATTGCCATTTTAAGAAACATTAAAAATGTAACTGAGCGAAATTGAATTATCATTATTAACAAGTGAAATTTTGAAACACATTTCAACTACGCGCCAACTATTTACAAAAGCTGATTGACCAATATTTTTTTTTCTTTTCACACTCCTTCATTCTTCTAGTTATATCTCCTAATGTGATTGGTAAACTCAACGTAATAACAATAAGAAAACTTTAGTGTGAGTACCCTCCCTACCAGGAATTTCATTGAAACACAGAACACTGTTTCTGTCTTCATTTTAAAACATTGATGGAATAGAATTTAAACAAGGCAATAAAGTATACCGAGAAATCATTAGCATGGCAAAAAAAGTTTTAATTTGAATTTTGAATTGAAATTATTCGTAGACATACCAACCTATATCACTAATTCGCTAATTATGTCCTCTGTCGGTCTTATCCTTACATAATATCGTCAAACTTATGCGCTTTCTTTTCTTACTTATTTATTATTCATTTATTTATCTATTATATTTTTTACTCATCACACTTATATGTCCTCATTTACAAGTTTTTCAAATATTTAAATTTGATAATGATTTGCCATTTTCATTTTTTTAAAGCATTATTCTGGTTTAGATGTAAAAATCGCTTTATTTTTCTTGCTTCAACTTTTTGTCGCTTTGATTGCTTATCCTATTTTTTCAAACCTTCTCACTACCCAATTATGTGTGCTTTCGCTCTCCCTCAACATTTCTCATTTTAATCCCCACCGTGTTTTTTCCATCTTCATCAAATTATACCTAGCTTTCCCCTGTTTTTCCAACTCATTTGATATCTCCTAATACCCTGTAGATATCCTCACTCGACGCCTAAGTTTATGTTACAAATCAATGTTATGTTTATATTCCAAATGCCAAAGTTAAAAAATCTGTATAATTAAAAATTACACTCGTTTGGAGAATTTTATGCTTTCCGCGCTAAATTATTATACAATACACTCGTATTTATTCCCCCTATCGTTTCTGTGTCCGTATTTACTTCTTTTTGAAGTTTTGGATTGCACAATTATTTGACGAAATCGACTCAAGTTTTATTTTTTTGACCTCCTCTAATAATCTATTTTTTATTTCTAACATCTTAGAAAATTGTACACCTTTTTAATCGTGAATTATCATAATCCTAATTTTGTATATCAACCCAGAATAGCTTAAGAACTTCGTACTTAATTCGAACTAGCTTAAGAATATCTTCTGGTATAAATCCTTCGTTTAATTTTGAATTTGCGAAAAAGTTTTAATAGTATTTATTGTTTGTTTTCCACCTTAAATTCCCTAAACAATAACGCTTCCACCATAGTCACCAGCATCAAAAACAACAGAAAACTGATTATTTTCACCCAAGCTACACTGCACTGCAACTCCAAGCTTTGGCAAGTCGAACAATATCGATATATCATAAGTGTATTTGCAAGTCGGAGAGAGAAAAGCAGAATATTTGCGGATTACGCCTTCTTTCTCGCGCGGCCGACGATCCAGAAGGCCAGAGCAAACGGCTCTCGCCACGCAGTGCGGAATGACAGAGAGTCTCTCCGTAGCACGTCTGACAGAGGTGTGCGTGTACGGAGGCATCCCCATGGCGTCTAGGTGACGGTGGCGCCGTATAATGACCAAGAAAGGAGGACGAGTAGGCGCGAGGAAATATTAGTGCAGGGTTGGCGTGGGCAACTCCAAGGGGAGCGAGGAGTTATTATGACCAAGGCGCAGGCGCTTTGATACATCCGCCCATAAAACATTTCCCTTCCTAGGAAAGGGTGCGAGGGTCGGGTTTTGCACCGGGCGTACGCCCTTTTATAAAGGCTATAAGGCATACAGGAGCCTCGCCAGGGTTTACGATAGCTACAACTCAGCTCGAGCAAAAGACGCTGGAAAGAGACGTGCGGGAGAGGGAGGAAAAACGAGGGAGGGCATAAAAGTGGATTGAAAATAAGAGCCTTCGAAGGATTTCAGGCAGACATTTGAAAGTCAAAAGGCAACGGTACAGGAAAACTTCAATTCGAGACGGACCACATAATATTTTTAGACGGATCGATTGAAGACAATCGGTAGTGATGTTCTTCGGAGGTCGCTCGGTGAAAACCACAAATATTTTCCTCTGCCACGTTGGATACTACGTTAAACAATTTAATCTCTCTCAAATATTTAAACCAGGTGTATAAAAATATTCAGCTTTATATGATAATTGACAATGATAATAACTCCCTGTAAAACGTCTCTGGATACATGATTTTGAAATCTTTAAGTCCAATTTGTGGCCATATTCAAAACGTCTAATCGTTTGTCATTTTGGCTGAGCATATAGGTAATTTGATAAAGGCATTACTAAGTTCCAATGGTGGCATTTCGTAATACATGAATATGACATCGCATACTGATGGAAACCGTGGCTAGTTCAAAATGACTAAAACAAATAATAACGTGAGTTCAGTTAATGAAACCATTGTTTAATTAGGTCGCAGTTATTTGTGCACGAAGCAAAGATAAAAAATTCATTGAATATTACTCAGAAAATGATTCTCCTAAGGTATCCTTTTGGCTAAAAAGATGTGAGTTAATCGAATATAAGTTTAAAGCACTAGGAATAAATAGTTTAAAAAAAGTGCAGTGCTCTAAATCCTACTAAGGAAACTTGTCAAGAAAATAGGATATTCATGAAAATCACTCTTAGAATATCTACGATCGTTGTGTCATGTTTTACGTGCTTCTTTGATGGGAATAAATCAGCTTAAAATATTCAATAGGGCCCAGAAATTCCTCAATGTAGCCACTAAAAGCTGATAATAATTAGTTCATACTTGCTTTCAAGTAATCTTGAGATTGTTACCTAATTATGAAAATAAGATAGGGTTCTCGATAGACTAGAACGGGACTTCCTGAATCACTTCAGCTTTACAAAATCTAAATCATGTCAGAAAAATATTTGTTAAGTTTCTTGGCTTTAGCATTTTTATAATCACTAAAATATTCTTAAATAAACTAGTAAAAATTATTTTTGACGAAAATATAAAGTTTTAAATATAATTTAAATAAACTCAATAACACCAAATGAAAGGCGGGGATTGCGCCCAAAAGTAGGGTAATTATGATCATATTCGTTTAACACAGATATCTGTATTGCTTCGTTCCTTGGCTCAAATGAATGCAATGAAACCAGACTTAATTGGGCAAAATCCTCATTCAATCACTTTTATGTAGAATGACGCCATTAAATCTCAAATACCACATACAGTTATATATTTATCACCTTATGAAAGCTCACTAGCGACTTCGAGAAAATAATAAAGCACGTTTTTATCATAAACAGCAGTATTTTTATGCTCTTTGCCTCCTATTTCATCTTCAATTTCCGAAACAACTTAAATACTGAAATTCTTCTGTGTCCCCGAATCGGACACAGAATTTTTTTTATATTGAATGACCACACTGTGTGAAGGTGAATTTGGTAAAAAAAAGACGGTAAAAGGCGTGGAAAATTCCTCATTACATTTTGCGTATTAATTTGTTTTTAATGAACAGTGCTACAGAAGTGCAATGGATAGGGTTCTCTCTAGCAGTTCCGTCCATACGAAATACCAGTGACGATAAAATTTGCTTCAGAGCAATAATGCTGGACTATACAGAAAGTAAACTAAAACTGTTTCATGAAATTCCTCTGCCTTCCAATATTTTGTTTGCATTGAAGTGAAATTCCTTTCAACATCACACTATGAGATCCAAATAATGCGGTAGTTATGTATGATTTCAGCAGCAATTTGTCCCTAAAATATGTTCAGGCTTTCATAAATCGTCCGATCTGAAGCTACCCGAATGACAAGTGTGCAATCTCTAAAATAATAATTCAGTATAACATTTGGGACAAATTTTCAATCGTTTAATTTTACAATTGGAAGAATGGACATTAAAATTTAAAAATAATTTTCCTAATAATGTGCTAATTTTAAAATGCCGCTGCAGCAATTACAATTTTTAAAAAAGTACACTAGATTTTGCAGTATTTTCCAGTCTTCCACAACGATTCCCATTATTGACACATTTTGAAACCCGCGCGCGTTTTTTGTTTTGTCAATATTTTGTTCTGAACTTTTAAATAGTTTTAAAAGTTACATAGTTTTCATTTGAGTTACTAGTTAATGAATTCATTTACGATTTATTTTACAACTCGCAGTTACCTAGAGACTTAATTTTATGGAATGATAGGGCGAAACCATCGGCAAGTCTTTAATTGAGTAAGTAGCTACATAAATTTCTCTCTCGCATATTGAGGGCATTCGGAAACGTTGTGCTATATAAGAATTGTTGTTTTTAATGGGAGTGGACGGTAGCATTACGTATTATATGGTGACGCTCGTGGGTAGGCACGGAAAGACATATAGTATTTGAGAATGTTACGCATATAGGTATAATTGATGTTCAAAACACATTACACGTAATTTTAGTTAAATAAGTTTACTGTTATTATAGTTTTTTCTTTAATTCCTGAATAATAATATCTTCATAGAGTACTTTTTAACCAATGTGGAACTCATTTGTCGAGCAACTAGTTAAATTTGACTCTAACAAGAGAATGAGGTGAAAGATTGTGTAATACCGGACCAGGAACATAAGTGTTTAGGTTTGTAGCTTGACCAAATACCATTACTTTATATTTATATAACTCAAATTATTAAGGCTTCAATTTTATTTAGAAATTAAATTATAGTTAACTGCATTTTTAAAATTAACGTAAAAAACCACCTCGGCAGTATTACATGCATCGCTTTCGGTGTGGACATTTTCTAGTTACGAAATCGAAGTTAATCGCGAACTAAGTATTGTGCCACCACATTTGCAGAATAGATATTTGCGGAAATGTGTTTATGTCCTATTTTTTATTGTCAGCTGTACCCTGTTCTACAAATGCAAAATTACGAAAAAAGATATATATCCTTTTATTACAAACTTATTACTGATCGTCAAAATAGAGAAATCACCTAATATTTGAATGAAACATTCACGCATTGACCACTATATCTCAAACGATGGAATCTCCGCGTTCTCTTGGAGCACGGTGGATTAGGAATGGTTTTTATTGTTCTTTGGCCATGGTTTAAATGCCTCGAAACCCCACTAAGAAAAGGAGTGACGATCATTATATATTTTCTTCAATTAGCAAATGATGCACCAACGATTTATGCGATCTTGAACTAATAACGTTACGTGAGAGCGTCTTTGAATTATTTGGCGAATTCGAATCCCGGCGAAACGAAGGCAAGGGTAGTCGTGTCTTGCCAGAGGAGAGAAGAATGAAGAAATGGAAGAGAGGAAGAATGAGAAGGGTGGAGTTCGACTAGGACGAAGATGGAAGGACATGAACCAGGGAATCTTACAAGGGGATGGAGCCGGGTATGGGCAGAGGAGAGAGCACATGGGGAACGGAATGCAGGAATTGTGCCCTGGGAGATAAATGAAGAGGTGGAATGGCAAAGAAGATCTCCGAGAAGTTTGAGGTTGGAAGGACAGCTAGGCGAGAGGGGAGCGCAAGGATGGATCATCGTGGAGGACCGGGAAAGGGAGTGCCTAAGACCCCGCAAGGGGTGTTCCAGGCGAGAGTGGGAGGTACCGGGGTGGGGGGCAGTTTGGGATTCGCTGGGGAGAATTATGAGATTGCGGTCTGAGGGAAGAGAGTGGGAGGGAGGATGGAAATCGGAGGAGGAGACTTACACGACAACAGTGAGTGAGGAGGAGAAGAATGACAAATATGGCGGGTTTCTGCGGCGCGATCTTTCCTCTCCTTACTGGAAAGCGCCCCTCCCTCTCCCCCCACACCAAAACAAACCCCCGAACCTCTTCTCGTGTAGAACGCCTGAGAGGCTCGGGAAGGCGCGGTTTGATGGTGAGGCGGTTGAGTGTGAGCACGCGGAGGAGGCGAGACGGGGTTGGGAGAATGTGGCTAGTCATAGAGGTGGGAGAGGGAATCAGGCGCGCGCAGAAGGTGACAAGATGTATAGGAGTGAAGCAGTCGCCGTGGTGAGTGGAGATTGGGTGACCGCTCTTCTTAGCGTCGGGACGACGTGAGAGGGGGAGTTGCCCCAAGGTCTTTTACGGATATGAGTGCCTCTTTGCGATGCACTTCGGTGGTGAGGTGGTTATCCTTGAGGACAGGGTATATTCCACCGTCGAAGACTATGTAGGAATTCAGACCGGGCCAGGAGAATAAAACGGTCTCGATGGCGCGGTATACCATTTGTCGCACTCCTAAAAACATATCGATTTGGTCACACATTTACAAATTACTGTCATGGTAATAACCATCACACAGCCCAATATCTTGATTAAAGTCGGAAGTAAATCAGAATTCATAAATGATTGTACGTGAAATTGCACGAGCAAAAATGTATAACATTGAAAAAAATGGTAATGGCATCAAATATTTTCCTAATAGTATAATGAAAATTCCGAGCACTGTCTTGGAATAATGAGTTTAATTTTTGCTGGATAGCTTAATCATTTTTTCTCATTTTTTTCATTTTAATTTAGGGACAAATTCACGCCTCCGAAAAATGTCTCACTACCTCAGAAGAGCTGCACTATCTCTTTTCTGAGTATCATTATAAATTCCTGTCTCACTCTTTTTATAATTTAAGGATTTACGTAATAGGTAAATACTCGTCTGCTTATTCATCAATTTCTTTAAACCACACTTGAGTATGCTGGACATAGTAATTATGAACAATATAAAAGAGAAATAAGGAAGTGGGGTGTACAGTGTGGAAAGAAGATGGCTGCTTTCGTAGTTTATGTATCCAAAGTTTTTGAAGGGGGTGAACAGGAGGATAACCTCGGTTAGCATTCTTTATAAAAACTTGACGTTTCACATAATTTAGAATGATATTGTTCACAAGTTATGAGTAAAGCTCGTATTCAAATTTGTTATCCTATTATCAAGTGCACCAAGTTGTCATCGTTCTTTAGTTTTTCAATAAATCCCAATAAATGCTATTTTCCGCCTTAATATATAGAATTTTTTGTTTTAAAATTCTTATAACATTGCAGTTACGTTAATTATGGTATTTTTTATTCATTACGACATGAACAAAAATCATAAAATTAAAACTCAAGTGAGCACTACTGTAAATTCAGTTTTTTAACGTACAACGTAGAGCGTGTGCTCATTCCTCAAAAGAACTATAAATAGTCTCTCTTTGGGAACCACCCGTTGGGCCATTCCCATGCAATCTTCCGTGGAAAAGGCGGTGAAATTCTTAGAACTCTTAACTCACGTCTAGCCTTCTGTTTTCTAATCTACGGTTCGAAAATACTCGTCCGTAAATCCTCCGACACTTAACGCAGGCCTCTCCCTGCAAACACTTCCATCGAGCGGACCCTACCCCACCACGTACTTTCTCATCCCCAGGACGGAAAACCTTCCTTCCTCCATCCCCCGTATCCCTGCATCCCTGAAGGAAGGGGACCGAACCTTCATCCCCCTCCGGCCGTAGACGCCTCCTTAGACGCCGCCCGTAGGTAGGCAGGGATACATACCTTCCTCGGGTTCTCATCCCCCGCATCCGCCCCGCTGTGAGCGATAACTGGAGGTCAAGGTGGTCCTACCCTTCAACCCCTTATGCAATGAGGGTTGATGTGGCCTGAGGTGGTTCAGGAGGGAAGTGAGGGACGGTGGGCACCGACGGGGGAGGAAGGGGCGGTCGCCATTGGGGCGGAAGGCGGAGGCGCCATGGAAAGGAAGCAGAGGACCGCACTCACCCCGGGAGGGGGAGGGATGCTGACGTGGTGACGGTGATGGGGGTGGCCGGGGGATGGGAAATGGAGGTAACAGGATGACCGCTCGAAAGGTAGTCTCTGAGGGGCAAGACGACGGCCGGTAGGACGGCTGCGAAGTGATGCGAGGGGAGAGGGGGTCGGGAAGGTGACCGGAGCCAGGTAGAGAAGTGAGGGAGTCACCCTCTCCAAGCGGGGAGGTCCTAGGGTCGTATTTGGAGAGGGGTTGGCAGGCTTAGCTACCAAGGCCAGCTCGTATTGCAATGTAAGTTGTGGACCAAATGCAAATTATAGCCTAAAACCAATGGCAGGCAGCAAGTAATATATAAGATAGGAGACTACGAAAACAGCAACAATGAGGGTCCCGGAACAGAATGGTTTAGAATCACTGCTCCCTGATATTGCACATGGTTTCAAATTCTATGAAAAATATTAATATTCTACGTGATGAACAAATGTGTGTGATAAACAAAAGTGATGATGCACAAATTTTAGTATTTCGGAAAATAGCTCTCGAGTCGAAATTTTATACCAGAACACTTGATAACTAAATGCACGTACGTTTTTTTGTATTTATTCGCATTTTTGAAACTAAAAGCTTTTGAATCGTAAGTTATTATCGTATAACTTCCATTTTCATCGAAACGACTTCCCAAGGATAATTTTTTTAAATAGACCCATCGTTAAGTCATATTTTTAAAATTTCCTGTGAATAATAAAATAAAATTTTTTCTTATTAGCTATTTTTATTTATTCATTTTACGTCTTTTTTTGAGCGCTATTGACACTCTCTAGTCCTTTCTTACACCTAACCCCTGTACGTTATAGGGAAGACAATTACAAACACCCAAGCCCTAGCTGGAGGAAAACCCACCTAGGCGGGGATCGAACACGCGACCTCAGGGTTTACAGGCGAGAAATTAATATGAGGAAGCAAAATGCTTCACTTTTTCTCTCGCAAAATTTTTATTTTTTATATCTTCTATCAAAAATCTGTCAGTGCTAGATTATACATAGGGTCTTATTTTTCGTATGAATAGTCAATCAAAGTTTCTTATAGCGTAGCGCATGACTTTTTTGTATATTTCTCAATTGTTATTTCAGGTACAATCTGCATTAGAAGTCGATTCTTTATTACAAGTCGATAATCTTTTTAGATTCTCATGAAACTTCTAAGAGATATTTCTTAATAGGACATTCATTGTCATTGAACTGCAAAATGTTACAGTGAAACTTTGAAAGAATATAAGTATATAAGTAATGGTTGTCGTTTTCATATGGATAGGATGCAGAGTATGAGACAACTATTATAGTGTCATACTTTGCATGAAACGAATAGAAAAAAAGTGGACGTACTTTAAATCATTTCTTTTTTAGCCTCCTCAAGATATGTTCTTTCTTCTTGAGTGAGCTCACTACTACAGTCCCTTAAATCATTGCAAAAATACTTTAGCTTAGTAAAGACATAAGTAATTATTCCTTTTTTTCATCTAAAAATTATAACTGAGATTCAATGGCCTCTGATATCCCATGGTTGGCCCCAACCGGATGGACTTTTTGTCATGGTACAATATGACCCTTTACACGTAGTACAATATGGCCTACTATCTCAGTTTTTCAAATGCTGTTCACTTCCTTGGGCATTTTCCTTTCAGTGGCGTCCTGCTTTGTCAAAACGAGGGCGCATACTTTAAGGAGGGCCTAAGCCGGGGGGAAAGGACGGAGAGAAAATGAACGAAACGAAAGCAGTCCGAGCGTAATGGCTGAGAATGAAAGGATCTCTGAACCCACATTTCTTTTCCTGCACATTTTTACGTTTTCTTGTCCTTCCTCTCCCCTTAGTTCTATGCAATCTTCTTCACACTGCTCGTTACAATTAAACCTTCATTGAGAACCAGGTTTGGCAAGTACTACAGTCGTGGTTTCTCTTCTACAGAATATTTTTTTACACATCCATTCCACCAAGCGGGAATTCATATTTCGTAATTGGGGAAAACTAAACAGACTATCCGGTAAACTATGGAATATTGATTTCAAATCACACTATGTGTAAGCAGCCCATTTGCTTTTAGGTGCTCCCACGACGAAGCAGTCCTAGCATTGAATTAAAAAACTATTGCTGTATGTGTGAAAGAATAGTATTACAATCATTCTCAAAATGATTCGAAACGGAGACTTAGTACAGCAGCCAAGTTGTATGTATGCATGTATTTTCGGTTTGATCGGCCCGTATTGCATCAATAATTCTAACTTGGCATCTCAGTAATTTTCAGAGGTATTTCACAAAGAAAGATGTTTCGTAAATTAAGTGCCTGTTCAAGGAAAATCCCCTATCAAATCGAACTCCGGGTCAAACACTGAGTTTTTATAACTATATATAAATTTATGAAACATGCGGTTGAAATAATGGTTTAAGTAATTTATAAAAAACGGTGCGGTAATCAATCTACTCGGTCTATCTGGGTATACATAAGCAATGCATAAATGTCTATACAGAAAATGTGGCGTAAATAATTTCCATATTTTCAAAAAGTGTCACTGAATTGCAAACTCCTACCATAAAAGTCATGAATTGTCTATAAAACCTTAAAATGTAGTCACATTACAAGTACTTGTATTTACTACAGCCAAGAAATACGTAGTCAAGTAGTAACGGTAATAACAGATACTTTATGAGTGGCCAGCTAATGTAATATTAAATAAGATACAATACATTCATTTATAATTACTTAGATTTCGTTGTATTGCATCACTATACTCAACTAAAACTACTTTAACAACTGTAAACTTCTATGATGTCAGTAGGTCATAGGTGGGCGTTTTACTGATAAATTACTCTTTGATCATGTCGTGAACAACTATTTTTTATAAATAAAAGCTAAATTAATATCACCTTCATGCAACTAATTTCCTCTCTTTCCGCTATTCCAGATTTTTTCGCCAACCATGGAGGTGCCTTATGAGTTAAGTATAGAGCAGATATTTCCGTGGTACTAATGACAATCATGTGAGGGGAAGGCATCCGGTTAATCATCCATCAGCAATTAGTAATAAGTAAGCTATTTAGTGGATTTATATTAATATTTTTCGTCATTTCAATTGAGAACGATGGCAACTTTACATATTGATATCTGGATCACTCAAAATGTATAAAATTCTATGTATCAAAAGATTGACTTTCGTGACCAAGATAAGATCATCAATCTATTAATGTAGAATATGGAACAGCTGAGTTCCTAGTTAAGGTTGGAATGGCGATTGAAAATGGAAGTCACTAAGGAATATTTAAGCATAGGATGAATTGGCGGCATCTGATAAATAGCATTTAATGAAATGTAAAAAATTCAAGTGACTGTATGGATTGAAAACATATAATATCAATTTTAAGCTCTTATTTTTTCGCAGCTCAAATACACAATATGAAATAACTGATCAATTTGGACAATCACGATCGTAAATTTACCATCTAATTGAGCACACATCCGGTTTCATTTAAAATAAATAAACTTCAAAAGATACTTAGAAGTTTCAACACGCAGAGTAAAATGTAAAAAAAATAAATTCAATTATTACTAACTTGTGTACATTTATTTGATGAAAATTTCTAATGGTAATTCGTCTCTATTATTTTGTAATATGCCTCCTTGATAAATCCTGAATTATGTCAACTATTTTACGCACGATCCACTTATGACAATATAATTGTATAAGAAGGAAAAAAGCACCCAATAACTAACTCAGTCGTCGGTACAAAAACAGTGACAAATCTATTAAACTGCATTGTAGCTGGCAAAAGTGTATGTAAACCTGTTACTTCTTGTGAACATTTGTCAAATTGAGAGCAACTATGTCACCAGTTAAAGTTATTAATGAATAATAAACTTTATTTCTGCAAGTTCATGCCCATAATTCGCGAATCCCCGTCATGCTGTGATATATTGAACAAAGACGTTACTATTGGCTAAATTTTCTCTCAAGAAGTACACATATCGTAGTTAGCCAAATAATCCGCAGCAACATTAACAATACAAAATCATAACCTAAATGGCCAATCTGGGCAATGTACTTTGAAAGTGTACCTTTATAACTATATTTTCCTAGTACTATTTCAGGGATCACTACTATCGCGTTATTGACAATACAGATTCCATCTTGAAAACAAAAAAGCGTGGTTTTATAATAAAGAAATCTCTATAATTCACTCTTTGCCGAAGCAACACCTGGAAAAATTCTCGTCATATCTTTCACCCCCGTGTTAATTACGATTTCTCGCCCAGAGAAATACGTAGAGCAGTTCAAGACAGCAAGCGGCGCCCGAAGGCACAGTAAGATTCCTCAAGCAGTCGGCGACGTCATCCAGTGCCAAATGACCGTCTCGAAGGAAATTGTCTGAAGTTTCCTTTCTCTGCTCCTCCTTGCCAAGAGATCAAACTAGAGAAGATTCTATGCAGTTCTATTTATACTCCACTGCAATGAAATAGCTATACACTCAAGATGATGGGAGAAGACGAAAAAAAATTGAGAGTTGGCAAATAAAGTATTAAGAAAATGAACACGGTATCTCAAACAATGGCAAAGAAACAAGAGGACGAGAATATTTTATCAGTTCAGAGTTCATTTTTCAGATTTTCTGGTTTATAATAAACAGCTAAACTTAGTCCCTATGAGAAAATCGCAATAACAAGACAAACATTTCCTCGGTTAATGGAGTCACTGAAAGTTTCAACGGCCATAATGAATGAATTACTCAAGAAGAAAGGGGAGGAATTATTTTAATGGTAACATTATCCAGTACCATGAATGTCTTGCGAAATATATTACACTTGAAAGTATTTTAAGAGATTTTGCATCCAGTGTTTTATATTAAAAATTCATGTCATAATTATTGCGCATTATTGCATCTATGAACTTTCGAGAATGGAAAAGCTGTAATTTCATCAAGAAATAAACACCACAGAGCTAATCGGTTTTAGACACTATTAGCCATTGTTTCAACGGTTAATTGATAACTATGATGATAAAAAAATCTCTTGTAAAATAAGGCCATTAAAATTAACAGCAAGAACATTTATATCAATAATAAGTGATCTCTGGTTTATCTTAGAAATGTTTACATTGAAGTAATACATCGAATTTTCCCTACAATTTGCATCAAAGAAATAGTATTACATTTGAAGTAGTGACTGTTTTAAAGAAAACGTAAATTAGAAAAATGATGAAATAACTATGTATATACGAGCTACTTAGGGCTGGAGTAGGCCAACTTTTTAAAGGGGGAAATAAGAAAGAGCATTGATCAATTTCATCAACTGATTTTGAGCAATTGTCTGTTTATTTATTCAAAATTTGGAGAGTGAATTATTTCGATTTCTGCAAAGTAGCAATATAACCTAATTTTGCAATGGTAAGGAAGGATAATTAATTTACCAACATTTTAACCAAAATTCAAGTCGTCGCAATGACTTTTATCATTGCTATCATTTTAATAAGAGGAGTAACGAATGAAGATCATTTCTCGCACATGGACAGCAAAATAGCAAAAGCTCTGAAACAAAAATCTGCCTATTTGGGATAGACAATAAACCAAATATTTTCTCAAGTAAAGCAATAAATTTTAAGTAATATTTTACAAATTACGATGCATATGAGCTTGAGATACGTTTATTAAATTACTCTTGCACGAATTATTGAAGTATTTTTCTCCTCATCCCTAATTTCATCACTTTTTAAAAAATACTTGATTTACACTGTCATTAAAAATATTACTACAGTACTTTTGCTTGGTAGGAGAATAAGGGTTGGAAGAAAATCATGCTTTACTTCTTCCAATGAATACCATAAAAAATACGAAACGCACCCACAACACAATAAGTGGCAAGCAGCCAATCACAATGAAGGCCGTCCGTAGTAAATACTTAAGGAAAGCTTCCCTTCTCAATTTAATCTACCAATCCTTCCCAACACCGCAACGCCACCGCCGCCACTCGGTCGATCGGCGAAGTTCAAAGGTTCCACGCCTTGCGCAAAGAAACGGAGACAAATCGCGCCTTTACCGATCCTTAGTCGGAAATAGGAAAATAAAAGGGCAATAATCACGAATAATGGAACGATCGTAGACGACCCCTCATACATTTTACGCAACAACTATCCCACTTATTCTCATCCGTCTTAAACTCCCCGGGACCATTCACTCCAATTTCCCCCGTGCGCTCCATTTTATCTTTTCTTCATGAAAGCTAAGGAAAAAAACGCCGATCACCCAGGAAACTTGGAATAAAGGAGGAAGACACCGTGCTAGCTTAACATGGGACACGAACGATGCCAAAGGACACCGCGAGCAACATCTCTTCGGCCTCCGGCTATGGGGCCCAAAGGACCGAAGGGAATTATCCGACTCGGGTGAAGAAGGAGTGATGGGATGAGAGAGTAAGTAAGGAAGCTCAGTCTGTTACGAGCTGAGCCATGGAGACAGAGGCGGGACAAAAATAGAGGAGGAAGGAGCCAGGGGAGAAAGAAAGGAAAGGGGATAGTGGGGTTGGTTTTTGAAGGATTAGTCCTTCCACGGGACGAAAGAGGGCTTAGCGGTCGAAGAGTACGAAAGAGGAGATGGCACCGATGAGGGAAAAGGAGCTGGATGCGGATCCAATGAGGCACGCAGCGGGGCACCTTGCGGCTCCCTAATTCTAATCCAATTGCGCGTGGAGTGGTGCCCACTTGCTTCCTGTGCGTGTGTGTGGGATCGACTGCACCCTCGGTCCCATTGTGCCCGTTCCCAAGTGGCCTGGACGCCATCAGTTTCTGAAGGGGGATAAGTGGGCGACCGTCGGAGTTCATGACTGCCGGGCGCGGTGATGTGTCGAATGGGAGGAAAGAAAGGGACTCGGGAGTTGTTATGCGATCGGAGAAGGAACCGAAAGATGGTAGTCTCGCCTAATTACGCGGCTGGAGGCGCCGGGGAAAGATCTCCACGCTTGCAGCCGAAAATGTTTTAAAAAATACTCCAGGGAAGTACGTTTTTGAATCATGAGATACTTATCCCGAGGAGTCTCTATAGAACTGCGTAAAAAAACAGCTTTTGATTGAGAAAACTGAGAAGTCATAATAGCCAATTATTTCCATTTGGAAATACCGTTTTATGTACGATATAATGTCTAAAAAGGATCAGTAAAGCGTCTTTGTAAGAGAAGAGAGGTAAGTGTGTAAATAAAAAATCTCGGCAAGCGTTATAGTTATTAGTATCATAAAGTTCATGTAATACTGAACCAATATAGCAACACTTGCTCTACATCATCTTCTGTCTAAAGGTTATGAAGTACATCGAAACCGGTTAAATAAATATCTAGTGGAAAAGTGCTACTATTTCTCCATTTTCACGTTCGAATTTTCATCACCTCACACCAGGAACTACGCAATTTGAACGTTTACGTAATAAGAACATTAAAACAAAGAATATATTTTATACAATAAAACGCTTAGAGAGTACATCTTTTATGGACATTAAGGTAGACTCACTCATATCTTAAGTCCTTGACCATTGCACCAGGGTAAGTAAGGCTTCTGTTTTGAATTTTGAATTTATAGCGATACTTTCCCACCCAGAGAAGACTTTTCTACAACCAGCTTGAGCATGGGGGACGGATGCAGGCCCTGTTGAAATTTTTGACGTCAGTGAAAGATCGTCAACCTCCCACGCGCCCACTCCTCGTGAAAGACGCATTTGGATATTCAGTCAAACACCCAACGGACACTTTACATGCAAATACGACATGATGGACTTCGGCTGAATGGAAATGTCTATTTTATCGTGTCGTTATTTTTATAAAATATTTAGACAAATATTTTTGATTATGCATGTATGTATCATAACTGTTATCAATATGAAACCATCAAAACATTAAACAAGAGAGAATTTGTTTTGTGCCAACGAAATGACTGATTTTAATAAGATATGCATTTATGTGTGTAATTCAAGGTTGCAGTACATTCAAACGTATCCTTTGCCAAACTGAGGCACTGTACTAAATAGCAAGTGAAAATTTAGTACTATCCTTAATTAAAAAATGTAAAAAAAGATAGATATCGATCTGGCCAATCATGGTTATTAGGTGATTGAAGCCTTAATTTACATAATAAATACATGTATTTGTCCATCAAGACTTTTATACCAAATTTATATTTGTACCTATTTACATTTGTGATAAAAACATAATTCCGTTTAAAGTCCACAGCCATCCTGATGTCTGCCGTCTCTACGTATGAAAACGTTCCTAAGGATCCCTTAAAAGCGTTGAAATTCACAAAATAACAATAATGTCGAACTAAAATATATTTTTTACAAATTGCAGTTTTTAATCAAAATCCATTCCACCAACAACGAGGTGAATGGAGACGTATAATGCCGAAAGATATCCTGAAGAACAGTATTATATCTCATTTTTTGTTCATTAACACCTGACATCAAAATCATCAAGAATTTAAAAAAAAAATGTTTCACACGTCTGTATTTCTTGTTCAATATTCAGTCAGTGTAAGAAAATCGTAAAGATATATTATCTTTCCAGTCGTGAAGATCGAAACACGAGAAAATCATAAGTAGAGCGGCGCAGTGCCACTCGTGAAAAATATTGACGTCTAACTCTTGAGACTACTAAGTTTATCGACGTGGATGTCGATAAGCGAGTGCGTAAGCATGGATAAAGAAAAGTCATAGGCAGTGACGCGGCTTAATAGTGACATTTCCAGAAATGCTTGCACGCGGTCCTGCGAGATCCTGATGTACGTGATGAGTGCCGAGGGAGAGTGAGAAAGACGGGGGGAAGAACGACAGTCTGCAAAGTGACGCTCGCCTTTTCCTGTCAACGGGCACCGATCGCTGAGGAGAACGGGTAGGAGAAAAAAAATGAGAAAAACAAAGCCACATCGTCGAGAGAGAAAACACACACGGCGAGTCACCGCGCCATTGCCATCAACGTTGAAGTTGTGCCCTCAAAAGGAATATTGGTGTGCGACAAGAATACGGGAACTAAAAATAGAGCGATGGCATGGTACTGGTGAAAAGAAATATACGGTGTACATAGGGAAAAAGAGAATGAATAACGAAGAAAAGAAAAGAGAAGGAAAGGATGGGAGATGGTCGAGAAGGGAAAAAAGGACTTGAAAAGTTATCACAATAATAGCGAATAAAAAATACGGGGAAGGGTGAGCATTAGCTGATTAAAACGTTCCACGGAAACGATGGAAGAATTCAGAGAAAACAGTTAAAAACCAACTTAAAACGATCTTTCAAATGACGCTAGAAACAAATTTAAGTGTACGAGTTACGAGTTATCTTAAACTAAAATTATTTTCGAATTGTTGGGAATAGTAAATAACGTTTATGCGTTTTTACTGAAGCTTAAGTTTGTAACCTAGATATGCACATGAAATTTTCATTTCAGGCTTACCATGTTGCTTTACGTAAAAACCTCAATTTTTCTTAGTTATTCAGCGGCACACAACACAGGAAGATAATTATAGAAGGCATGTTACATTAGATCATCAATATTTACACCTACGTCTACTCAATACCCCGTAAGCCGCCGCAAGGGTGTGTGGCGGGGGGTGTTAGGGCAACACCCGCAATTAAGAAAAACACGCATGCAAAAGCCACTAATTTATACAATCCACAAACAAAACATGGTATGCATACATGTAAAAACCCTTACGACCCACACAAATGCAAACACGCAAACTACCAACGAACATACACATGCGCCTACAAATATACTCGTACCTGATATCTTTGCAATGTTTAATTTTGATCCGATTTGTAAATTAAATGTTTTTAATATTTCTAAAGTGACTTCGGTTTCTTAATTTTATGGTTTCTGATTGTTCTGGGAAAGAATGAGTATTTGAATCTATCTGAATTGGAATCTATCTCCCTAATTTATCTTTGTGACCTAATGTACCTAAGTAGTGTGGGGACATTATAATGACTTTAGTGTCATCGCTAAAGTCGTTGGTTCTGACTCTTTCTCAGAGAGTTAGTCTTGCTTGTTCTCTTCGTATTTCAAGTAGCTACCAGCCTAAAACCCCTGAGAGAACTGCCACACTTGTGTTCTTATTATAACAATTTTTAACGAATCTGGCGAATTTTCTCTGGACTTAATCTAATTCTTTTTGCTAAAGATTTTGCCAAAGACACTTGTGTTCTAAAAATGACAATTTTTAACGAATCTGGCTGATATTCTCTGGACTTTATCTAATTCTTTTTGCCAAAGATTTTCCCAAGGATCCCAAATATTTACAGGATATTCCAAATTAGGTCTAACTAGAGCAAAATAACACCTCTCTTTAACTTTCTCGTAAGATTTACCCATCACGCGTTTAATGAAGCAGAGTTTCTTTAAGGCGGATCCGCATATTGTCCTGATAGTATGTGCTCCCCATGAAAGGTGTGGTGTTAGAACTACACCAAAATACTTGACTTGATTGGCCGTAAGTTAGCCTGAACCCTCTATTTCGTAGTTTATGTCCAGTTCGCCACTTCCTTTGTTCCTAAATTTCAAAACTGTTTCTCTGTATTAAGAATTAATCCTCATTCCTCGCACCAGTTCGAGGTTAATTCTAGGTCTCTATAGAGTAGCTCGCGATCTAGTTTGCTTCTCATGTCCCTGTACACAACCGAGTCGTCAGCATATAACCTGAGATTGCAACTAACGTGTGCGCTTAGGTAATTAAAGTATATTAAGAATAGAAGCGGCCCTATTACACTTCCCTGGGAGACGCCCGTAGTTATATCTCTATCAGTTGAGCACAACCCATCGATGACTACTATTTATTTGCTATTTGACAAGAAGTCTCTAATTCAATTAATAATTTTCTCATTAATAGTAACTTTGTGTAACAATTTATTATGTAGTACTTTATCGAGGACTTTTTTTAAATCTAGGAATATTGCATCGACTTGTGTGTTGTTTTCTCCCGATCTAACTATATAAGAATGAAAATACCTAATTAAAATAACTATAAATAAATATAAAGTTGGTGCCTAACCAGTAACAAAAAAATAATACTGAATTTGGAAATATTGATCATCTCACGAAATCGAATATTTCTTACAAGAAGATTTTTTAAATGTCACTCAATATTATTTAAAAAGCGGCGTTCCTGGAATAGGTGCATCATTTTATTTAAGCGAACGAGCTATTACTAAATTTTTTCCTGCATGTAACAAAGCACATTCATATGTTGTAGTTTTTCGAATCAGCGATTTGGTCAGAACAGGCGAAAATCATCGCTGACTAAAACATTCAAATAACAGTCCCTTAATATTCACTGACTGGAATAAATTTTCCGCTTCTCTTCTATAAAAGACAATAATTCGCGGTCTCCAAACGCTTTTTTATACATTAGAGAAGTGGCTGATTTTATCCCTTCATTTAACTGCTGCATGAGAGAATCTGCACCAACGATATGCCTTTAAAATAAGAATAGTGAATGTGACGCCGTTTGGCGCTGAGCGGGTGCAATCTTCCTCTCATCTCTTAGTCCGTGAACATGTGAAAATGGCATCTTTTGTTTACCTCTCAAAATTCCCACTCCTGCAACTTTGAAGGGGAAAATGAGAAGAGGAATAAAAAACTACTAGGCACTGAAATAAGCCGAGTGCATCTCCTGCCTTGGCAAAAAAGAGAATCCGCCTCCGGCGATACGAGTTACATGCATGCACGTACACATTCATTCATTTATATATCTATGTACGTGTATATACATATATAAATATATATATCACCGGAAGCGAGTGCAAAAACACGCCACAGTTTATCGAGGTGGGGGAACACTGGCGCTACCTAGCCCGTCGCGCACACTCCGGATGGCGCGGCGGCTCTGGACGAGACAGCAAACCCAAGCTGCCGTCCATCGCCCCGTCGCGTCGTCCCCCTCACCCCATGCCCCCACACCTCGGTGTCACTTTCTACCCATTGCCCACCTCTCCACCACCCCCAGGTCCAAACCGACCCAAACTCTGACCCACGTTCACCTCGTCTCATTCCACTCCACCCCTACTCCCCACGCGAGAGTTCGTCTTTTTCCCACACCAGTAAAAACTCATAGGTCGGGTCGGTTCGTTTGTGTTTTGTTTGTCCGACTAGGCTTCCGTGGTGTCCCACGGTAGTCTGGAGGAGCGTCGTGTTTGCGCAGAGGAAACGAGAGAACCAAGGAGAGGGGGAGGGGTGATCCAGGGGGTGAGCAGGAGCCACGACTGGAGGGATACAAGATGATGGGATAGGTAAGGGAAGACTATAAAAGTTGTTTTTGCGAAGATGGTCGCGTATTTATGGAAGTAAAAGGCTCACTCGGGATAAATAAATAAATTATATATATATATATATATATATATATATATATATATATATATATATATCTTGTGCGAAATCATCACGGGTGTGAATAATAATTTAAACGAAAGAGTGAGATATCTCTAGCCAACAAAAACACAGGGATACACATACAAAAGACAATAACATGCATTGCAAATTTTCGGTTGCCGAACAACCTTCCTTTGGGAATTTTTCCCCAGAGGAAGTTGGTTTGATCACCGAAAATTTGAAATACGTGTGAGTGTCCTTTTGTATGTGGTTCTCTGAGTTTTTGTTAGCTAGCGCTATATCACTTCTTTGTTTATATAAATAAATAAATATATATGTACACATACATGTATTCAAATGCATACACATATATTTTTTTCAAGCGGATGGCAAGGAGATAACATGAAAGTGGAATCACTCGTGGCGATTCCCGTATTCCTTCCGAACGGGTGCCGAGCACTATTCCGTTTCCTAGTATATCCTTCCCACCGTGTCCAGGGTGTGCTGGACGATATTCCCGGGAAAATACGTACAATTCTTCGCGATTGCCTTATTCTTCCTTGACGGATTTTCTTGGAAAATGGAAGGGGTGTGGGAGATTCGCATGGCCGTGAGAGGGTTGTTCAGAGGTGGTGCACGAGGATGAGCGAGTGGGACGGACCGAGAGATCGAAAGAGGGGGTTGAAGATCTGCGTGGATTGGGCTGAGAGGGAAAGCACAAGCCGTGAGAGGGGAGTGGAGAAGAAAAAGCAATAAAGAGGAAGTTATAGCTTGCATTGGCGAAAATGCATCCGCGCAACATGTACCGGTATTATACGCTCCCAACGCCAGTGACTCACACACGCACGTGGGAGCGAACGCTTTAGTCTCTCTCTGTCTCTCCTGAGTGATTGGTCTGGGCGCACTCAGCATATTTGATTAAAGAGAAAACGCATGCAATACCCGGCTTCGGACGCAATTAATTCTGGATTTCGTTTCAAATCAAACTCAGCAATATACCTGTGCATTCAGCTTAAATATGTATGCATAAGCATCAACATGAATTCAATAGGGAGAGCAAAGTTAGTAGAAGTGGGTATAATTTTAAATCTGAAAATAGTCATCAACTAAGTCTAAACGAAAGTATTCGATTTCTTGTAAAACGTAAAACCTTCAATTATTAGCGTTTAAATATGCCTCAATTCTCTTGGATTTTAGTTTAAATTGAAGAATTCATTGCTTAGATAATCTATTTCCCCGCAAAATTAAAGAAAACGTTACAGTATAACATATTCATCACAAGTAACTATCCTACATTTGACAGCTCAAAGTATTGTTGAAATGCTTTGTTATTAATGTTAAGTTTTGATATGTATATGTGCCAAAGCATTCCCACTATGAGGAAGAATTGATGCCATCTAAAATGTGAAAATCGAATAAAATCTATGCTGAATGTAAATACCCTTGTATCGGTGTTAGAATTTGTGAAAATTCTGAGATTATAAACTTTTAAAAAATACGATTTGGAAAATGATGACTTGTTGCCGAGTTAAGTACAAGTCCATTTTAAATGAACCGATATAGCAGATGTTCACTTTATTTCCATCCGCATGGTTACTTAGTAATTAAATCTATTTAAAATATGAATATAAGAGTTTAAAAGATTAAATGCATACAGAGCTAAGAGGAACATCCTGATTGACACTATGTATATCGATAGATCATTCTGTGAACATACAATAACGTATTATCATAGTATCAGCATATTATCACAATGATTCACTTCTTTCATCGATAATTTCGTATAAATCATAAATAAGTTATGTCATGCTAATTGTTATATTTGCATGAAATTTTATATTGGAATACGATTGTAAATGGTTAATTAGTGATACTAACGTGAAGCAAAAATCATTTGGCTTAAGAAGAAGACTAAAAATTCCATAGCCAAAGAAAATAAATGCTTCCAGTGCTCTTTATATATTTAAGCAGGTTCACCTTAATCGCGTGGATCAATGACCAGAGTGGTCCAATAATTCAATAACATAAATTAGCAATTAGGCTCACTTCACCAAAATGTGATAATAAAGTTAAAAAAATTTAAATGAGTATTTAAATTGAGTATTTACTCTTTTCATAGTTTCTGAACGATCTTGTATATAGTAGTCAACGATTATTTTACAGACTAAATGTGATTAAAATTCATCAAGTGAAATCATAGTACTTCCGGAATTCTGTCTAGGGATTACTGGTTTTCAAATCTGTCCGTGAAAGTCTAGTATAAGACGAATCCGGGAAAAGGAATCGAGCCCATAAAGCTCGAATAATTCGAATAGCAAAATAAGATGAGTCCCTTGGGGCAAGGAACCAGAGTCCAGTAAAGCATACATTCATAATAAAAAAGGGCCGTGAAAGGGCATCTTAACCAATCACCAGCACATCCCTATAATTAGGCATTATAAAGATCACAATTACCCATTAAAACCGAAAGCACTATCACCCCATTCCTTCAATTATAGCAAGGTAAATAATTTCAATCTTCCATCTTAAAATAAACCCACGAGTTATAACCCATCCACCTAATGGTTTTTACCTTCACATAAAAAATTTGAACTGTAAACACTAAAGACCCTATGTATCCTGATAAGGCCAACAATGTACTTTAGGTGAGCTTATTATATTCTTCGATATTAATATTTCAAGCATATTACAGCCTTAAAGACGTTAGAAGCCTCAAAATATGAGTTATTCTTCGTTAAAGAGGAAGGAAAGCGTTGAAATCACGTTACACGACATGTAAAAGTATAATTGAGTCTGGTGCGCGTAAATGTTAACTACCAATACAGTTTTTTCAGCAGAAAATAATGACTCAATACTTAATACTTATTAAATGAGTATTATTTGTATCCAAAATTGGGACTTTTATAACTCAACCAAGAATTTAGCATTTTTCAATGATCTCGAGAAAGATTACGCTTGAACAGGCTAATGCAGATGAAAATCAATCGGCTGGTAGTTAAATTTTCTTGTAATTCCTAACTTTATACAAAGGTGTTAACAGCTTTCAATATTACGATTGAAAGTATTGAATATTGCAATTTCAATGTTCTAAATCTGAGGAAAACTTTAACGCTGTTTAAGATATGTTTGAAGGTTATCACACAGAGAGAGAGTCATAGTGTGCCAAATATGCGTGACAAAATGCATACATTTCTTCAAAAGCCCAGCAGTTTTCGTCAAATGAGACCGAGGCGTGCACTTTAAATTGAAATGAAATTATATTTTAAAAATATTTCATACCATATCAAATTTGATGCAAACAACGAAATTTTAACTGGTTTTAATAGAATTTCTATCAGATAGTGAATGGTTTATTACTTAAATTTAGGTAAGATTCAATTCCAGATCTAATTATTGATAATTCCGCCCGATGATCCAGTGAATCTTACATGCTATCTTAACTTAATCAATGTCTTAACCCATGAATGGTTACTCAACAGCTTTTGTCTTAGATTACTCTTTATTCTGAACTCTAAGAGCAATGAGTTTACATGAAAAACATTCTATTAAACAAGTTCTATCAGACTTCATCATACATCTTAGATTCAGTAATGTTCCCTCTCTTTCGGTCTTCTTTCCTCTTTTCCCTTTACTACCGCCTAATCCTTGCTCTAAGTGCGCTCTTATTCACCCCTACCGTGATCCTTAAATACGCTTATTATTTTCTTTAATTGCATTGATTTCACCGAAATTCCAACCGAAATTTCAAATTGATAGGCATACTCAGATATCGCATGTTTGTTGCCTATACTTCAGGATAATATTTTGTTCAGTCTTGTGTCGCTTCTGTGAACCATAGTTGATGTAACTCTTTAAGATGAGATAGGAGGAGCAATAACTTAATAGCACAGTTTTGCGAGGGTAATTAACACAGATTTAATTTACTGTGGCTTTTTACTTAGTAATGAGCTCCAAAACATTAAGATTTGACCTTTTTGGATGAAAGTTGGTAGAGCTATCAATACATTCTCCATTCAGCAAAACGAATGAAAAAGAAGAAAAATTTAAATCATCTCTAAAATATAAGTATCATGGTTTATCTTGTATGAAAAATATTGGTTAGTATAAAAGTCAAATAAATGAGAACATTGATCATACTTTTTGCTATAAATAATTGAATAAAGGCATCAAACCAATACAAGTTCTTCACAATACCTAATAAACCAATATAATGCTCGTACTTCTTGGGCAACCAAATTATTTTAGCCTCTTTGCTGCAGTAGTCTGGCTACTTATCTTATGAAAATACATATAATCACCCTATTCTTTGACGAATTCTCCTATTTGTAATGCTTTGAGCTAGTCTTACCTCGTATAATCAGTTTCTGGAAACCTAATCAGCTTTACTAAAGACGAAAAAATAAGAATTGTCTAACAGGCAATCGGGTGTTCCTCGGACATCGAATGGGGTTCTATTACCTTCTTGGAGGAAGTAATACAGTGACAAAGAGACAACGATAGATAATAGAAAGAAAACAAAATTATGAATTTTATATCACCTATATTAAGAGGGTAGATGATATTTACGGACCATTCCATTGAAGATTTCGTTACTTTAGCTAAGAAACTGGTAGACGGACATTTTGAAAAGTCTCCACTCTTAAGTCACCGTTTATATAATTACGAAACACAATTTTCTTGTAGATTATATTAAGAGGCAGAAAAACGAAAGTAATAAAATTCTCAGGAAACGGGAAGGGCAAATTAAATTACTGAGCAGAAGGGTATAAATTATAACAATTGAAATAATTACGACATTTAGGATGTCCTTTCGGTCTTCGGCTGAAATGTGTAGGGACAAGGGACTGAAAAATGCAAATATAGAATTTAAATAGTAAATCATGAAGAAGAATTGATGGCAGGAAGTCTGGGCACCTTTTCTAGAAGAAAAGTTGGTGAAGAACAATATGGATCTTAGCATCAGATGTCTGGTACAATTGAGGACAATTTGAAGAAAGACAATGACCACAGACAGCGACTTTTTAAATATATATTTAGGGAATAATGTAAAAAATTAAGAAGATCGAGAGAATGAGAGGAAATTTCTAGAAATAAATTCCAAGGTAAGACGAATGGATAAATAACTAAAAGGTTTTTGTGATTCGAAACCTACTGTAGAAGAAAAAGAGAGGGGGAGAAAGGAAGAACGAGAAAGAGAGAGGATAAGAAGGAAAAAGTGAAATTGAGAAATATTAATAAATTACGTTCCACCCTTTAGTTATCTCGAGCAAATTCCTTGAGTTAACACTGCATGGGAAGTATGATGTAATATAACGAATATGGTAATTTATATTCCATTAGATGTCATTGAAATATATCACCCTCACAGTTTATTTCAATTTTATAATCATCACTATCATTATTTTCATTTATCAATATGATAAAGTATTCGATTTTGCAGTTATTTTCTATCATAAAAGATGCATTGGAAATTATAATACTATATTACGTTGTCATTAGCAAGTGCCAGTTTTTAATTTTAAAATATTAACTGACTACTGTACACTTGGTTATAAGAATGTTAAGTTTTCCTTGACAAAGATACATGTCGTTCAACGAACCCTTCTGATTAAATATTTTCACCAGTTTGTGCAAATTCCAAGCTCGTATTACCCACATCAATATTCACATTAACAGTTATCGCAAGGCAGGAAAGTGCCCACGTCCAAAGAAAAAGCGTGTCTGCTCCACACAAGAATCAAACACTCACTAAGTTAACAATCTAATTGTAAAGCTATGAAGCGAAGAGAGGTCCAGGGGAAAATGGCTGCACAGGGGGGGGGGGCGAGACATCTACGCTTGGAAGCAACAAGAACGTCGTCGCTACACGCATCTCGTGACGCATTTTTTGGCACGTGACGTTTCGGACTGCTCGTGTGAATGAGCGCAATGGCCACCCCAATGGGAGGATAAAAAAAAGAGCATGGACCCTTTCATTTTTATTATTTTTGAACCCTATTCATCAACCTGCACACCGTACCACACGCTCCCCACCCCCTCTGGAAATGGGTCCCCTCCACTCACCGTGCGGACGACCGGCCGCTTGTGCCGGAGCCCATCCTCCTCGTCTCATGACCACGCTTAACCCACCACTTGTTAACCCCATTCCATCCCCTTCTAACCTTGTTTCTCCCCCCCCTTCCTCCTCCCTGCCCACGATTCGTCAACGTTCCCTTGCAGTTTCCTCGGTGCTCCTTGCATACAGCTTAACCCTCCCACCTCATCCTTCCTCCATCAGGGTCTCTCATGACCCCATCATAATCAGTGCCGGTTTCTCCGTCCTCTCACTTTTTTCGATAGAGATCACAATCACCCTTCTTCTCTCTATTCAGGATTACCCTCTTCTCAACTCATTCATCCCCGACCTACCTCCTTAAACTTCTTCAAGTGAATTATTCTCTAGCACGCCATGGAAGCAAGGGGATATCGCAGTCATTATGGCCCTAGAATGTCATCATTACTTTTACTAGCAAGAAGAGATCTACTCTCGAGAGATGAAGTCCATTCCCTCCTTCAATTGCTCTTATCCTTTACGTAGTCTACTTCGGAACAATAGGATGACGCTGGACTTTTAATTCCATGGGGATCAGCCTCTTTTTTTCTATGCCCAGCGCCTTAAAATACAGGGTTCGTCCTAAAAATTAGTGCACTGATTTTTTCCCGCCGCTCCAGGCGCGCCCAGCACCACTCTGACGGGCTGCGATTGGAGGGGGGTATGTTGGCAAGCGACGCTGAAAAACGCAGTCGGCTCTGAGCTGTGGTGTTGTGAGGAACTCTGTTAACGCGAACCTCCACGCTCGACCCACATCACGGAACGCGATGCCGAAGTTTTTGGAGCAGCGTTATTCCATCAAATTTGCGGTAAAGCTTGGGAAATCGTCTACCAAAACTGTCGGTATGATTAACCAGGCTTACGGGGAGTCAGCCATGTCCAGAAATATTATCTTTCGGTGGCACAAGATGTTCGTGGAGGGCAGAGAAGAGGTCGACGACGAACCACGGCCTGGACGCCCATCAACGACACTCACCGACGAAAATGTGCGAAAAGTTCGCGATGTACTGAACTCTGATCGTCGTCTTAGTGTTTGGATGATAGCAGAGCAGTGTAATGTGCCAAAAACAATAGTGCACGAGATTATTAGGGACCAATTACAAATGCGAAAAATTTGTGCAAAGTTGGTGCCGAAAGTGCTCAGTGATGATCAAAGACTCAATCGTTTGGAAATCGCGACACAACTTGCGGATCACTGCAAAAATGATCCACACACCACCGGACTTCTTTCTGTTCCCGAAGATAAAGAGGAGTTTGAAAGGAATGCGATACGGAAGTTTGGACGCCGTCAAGATGGCCGTGACGACGTGTCTTCGAGAGGTTCCCGATGATGCCTTCGCGGGAGCGTTCCAGGAATGGGAAAACCGCTGGAACAAGTGTATCGACTCACAAGGGTCCTATTTTGAGAAATATTAACTTAAGATATGTAAAAGTGTAATAATTTTTTTTTCCTGAGCTCAGTACACTTATTTTCCGGACGAACACTGTAAGTAGTGTGCTTAAATAATCAGTAGTAAATGACGTGTATTCACTCTCTACCAGTTGTCTGGGTCATAGTACTCCTCTGAGCTCCACTGATGATCCATTGACTGAATCCTTAAGCATAAATCTAATGACGTTCCTTAAAAACCAAGAACTGTTACTGAAAACACTGCTATAATGTAGTATCGCGACACTCAAGTGACTGCTAGTCTCCGCATCAAAATTTATTCAACGTGAAGTTTTGCAAAATTTTAATAGTACGTATATGTGAAACAGAATCGTAACCATACTTTAGATTAACTTGGTACTTTGAAACAGAAATTTATTTCAGCAGAAACTGGATACTCTACTGTCGTTAAATTAGGAAAGAGTTAGATGAGGTCTTCGTAAGAATTTTTAAAATCGCTTCTGGCATTGGCAAAATTTACGCCCTTTACAGAAATAAAGTCTACGTATGCAGAGTAAAAACTGCACTTATTAATGCTTCAAAAAATGAAAAAAACGTTTATCCCCATCTTAATGTCACCTGCGCACAACGTGTAATTAAGACAGTGAGGTAATTAAGCGAAGCCATCGGACAAAACGGAAATGGAAAAGACCTTGGAAAAGATGTGATCCTGTAGGCCATGTGGAAGGATCGTTATCCTCAAACACACTTAGTACGATTGGTTACCAAGTAGAAAAACAATCACGTAAATATTTACGACCTAATTTGGCAATTTAGGTATCTTTGAGGAAGGTTTCGCAATGTATACCTAAAGTTTAGGCCGTCATAAGGCAATGCTTACAAATACCGGCGAGTAATCTTGGATATGATAATATTAGATATTGCAATGAAGCTATATGTCGATCAATTCATAATGGAAAAATATACGAAAACCTACGGTGGTCCGGAGACCTTGCATGAAAAAAATAAGATACTAAAATCATCTAAAGTTTTAGATTTTCTAATCGAAATTCATTCCAAGGTAGCAAGCTGGTTGGACAGCAAAGTACGTGTAGCGGCTGATAGAATAGTATTTGGCTTAATCGTGACGAAGATAATTCTCATGCAGATGTTATTTTGGGTGAATGAAACTTCACTAATAAGACAATATTCACTGTCAGCCACAGAGTGTGAATAATAACAGAGTGTGAAACTTCTTTGATTACGATGAGAAATACAAACGTATTCAACAACAAGAATTTGAATGATGGATCTTACCAAGCTCTTCGTGCGTATCCCGCAGAAACCCTCACAGATCTACATGTACGTTACCACGTAGCAGTAATGAGGAAGCAACAAATACTTTTGTAATAATGCGGCTAAACACATTATAATGTCCTGAACGTGAATGTAAAGGTAAAAAAGAAAAACATCACGGGAAATTTTGCCTTATAGAAGTGTTCAAAAACCATATTTCCGATGATAAACGATTATATTGCTTAAATGCTATTGGTTCTGAAATGGGTATTTATATTTTAACTGTCTGGCTAGTAATATTAACCATTCAATATTAATAACTATTTTAACATGAAGTCTTACAGGATATAGTTGGACGGTAATTACTTCTTAAGTCAAATCTTGTCTATATCCGTTCAGTAAATATTTTTGGTTATAAGAAACAGTAGCTGAGGAATTTTTATGTGAAAAATTTGTACTACAATGATTACGAAAAATTATAGTTTAAATGACCCGTTAAAAATCCAAATATTTTCTCCATTTGTCACCTAGAATGAACTAAAAGGCCTAGGTTTCAAAATATTTCCAATTCATTCTCTAAAGTTATATTTTTCATGGCGGAAAAACTCTATATGAATTAACAAAAGACTTCAGAGTTCGAATAACTTGAAATTCCAGGAATTTAAATGCATAGGCCTACTAATGCCAAAAATCACATAAAAGTGAAATAATAAAAAATAGGTCCAGTGTATTTGAGTGGTGCGAAGAAAGACAAAATTCAAGATGTGGTGTTCTACCCAAAATACTATAGTATTCCAATCGTAACCAGGAATATCCAGAATGTAGAAACCCCTGAATAAGGAAAAGATCCCTTCGCCTGGCCTATCAACGCTGGAAAGAACGGTATCTCTTAAAATGCTGAATTTTACGGATACATCCATCTCGCTAATTACGAGAACAACACGTCGCTCCTAAAAAAGTCAAGATGTGAATTGAAAATCTACTGAAGCGGTTTTTTTTAAAAAAAAGGAGAAAGAGATACGAACTCTTAAAAGGAAAAGTGCAAAAGTGTGTGAATCCGAAATAAAGGGGAGATGGGAAAGTGCTTCCTCTGGAAGAAAGGATTTAAAAAGCAAAGAAGATCGGCAACACGAAAAAGATTCAAGGGATAAAAAAAAGGATCTCGGAGGAAGGGGTTTAGACAAAACAGCCACGAAATCGCGATTTTGCACGCATGCATAGTCATCAACATCTCGTTGCGTGAACACAAGCAGCAAGGACTCCGCGAAAGCATCGGATGGGGATGACTAATTGCAGTCGCGGGCAAAATGAGAACTATATGCTGCTAATCACGTGGCCGTGATCGTCCCCGTGAGTGTTTTTGTTCCACGTATGCAAGTCGGTGTATAAATCGGTGTTTCATTCCGTTTGCCTTTCCTGATGACTGCGTAGCTATCCTCTGGCTTATTTTTTTTATCGAGCCCCGTTCCCTCTTCGTACTTTGCCTCAGGGCGAATAAAACGGAGGAGATCCTTTAAGGATTCAGACCTTTTGTGGATAGATGTCTCTCCTGAGGCTATGGAATGTTACAGGTCAAGCGCCAGTGACGGGAGCGCAAATGGTAGGTAGGGGGATAAAAAAAAGAGGTCTGGAGAAGAAAAAAGAGGAGAACGAACACATTGTTGAGAGGGACGGGGTAGATTCGCTGAACAAAAGCAAAATAAGCCTCATTGCCTTCGAACGATGCACGGCGTTAAGGGTGAATATGAAAAATAAAGTTGGGAAGATACAATGAGAATTTTCTAAGCACGAGGCTTAATTAGCCAAATGTGATGTGAATAAATCTTTGGAGTAAGGGAGAAGAATACGTGTACGTTGCCCATTAGTGAAAGAGAATGATGAGTTTTGATTCCTTATGGATTATACCGAATCCATTGTCATGCACAAGAATCACTGGAATCGTGAGGAAGTTCAGAAAACAGCTACGCGGACTGCATGGAGAACAGTAAGGGAAGAGAATGTTGAATGGGCCCAACTAGACTAACCATGCGATTTTGTGGAGTCCCAATTCGAGCTTTTATCTGATCATGTTATAGCAATGAAGTACAAAAAGCTAATGCAATAGAAAGCAGTATATATCTACGTCGAGAATTCAAAAAATGAAGTTTGGAAGTCTGTTCCTACACGGAATACAATAACATTCACCAACATTTTCAGTGTTTTAGGTTTTCCTATAAGCTACATTTTCATGCACGATTTATTACACTTAGAAAAATTTAAAAACCCAAATCCGTAGCCAATATTCCTATCATCTACTCCAAATACTTTTAATATGCCCACCAATAGGAATAGTTCATCTATTTAGCTAGGTACCCTAAAATATAATTCAGTAATTTATAAGCTAAAGTAGGAACTCGAATCAAGGATAGAAAGGATAAGATTATCAAATGACAATAAGATCCACTCAACTATAATGAAAAATTATTTCCATTGGAAAATTTATTTGAATATATAGTTTCGATTTCACTTGGGCTTTTAAAATATATTCCACTATCTAAGATGACTTCCAAATAATTGAAATTACAGGTATAAGATACCGAAAGAGGTAATATAATGGTAAAAAATATCCGTAAATTTGATTTTCCTTCGACTTAATAAACGGATCATCATTATGATAGGCATAAATATGGATGATACAATTGAAAATAAGAGTAGAAAAAGGCTGTAAGATCCTTTAACTAGTTTAATTAAATGTATTTTTATGATTTTTCAAGACTTCCTTTTTTACGATAGTCTTCACAATATTTACAAAGTTGCTAAAAACGTCTACGCCCTAAATATATTTAATGAGAAATTACGTAAGTAAGTGGAAATATTATGAAAATTAAGGTCAATATTCAATTAATTATGATATTAGAAAAAAATATATTCCCAATCTTGGAACTATTATGTCCTAAGGAAAAGAAAAAGTACATATTCATGCCAGAGTTAAGGTTAAATATGGATGTTTCATGAAATAAGAGCATGAAATATTTCTGGATATGTTCCTCTAACATTCAAACACAAAATTTCTATTTACAAAGATCGGCTTAAGTACCAGGCTTGTTTCTATGCTGTATTTCATTACTTCGCGAAGATTTCACCCGCATACTTTGTCAACAATAACGACAAAATATATGTTAAGGAATGAATGAAATAGAAGTATAAAAATACACAAATTAAAAAATATGTATGTGTGTGTGTATTGATAAAACAATACACGAAATGGAGTATTTAGATGCTTTACTTATTTCGTCTTAATTCACCTGGTTTCCATTCATTATGCTCCTTTCAGTGTCTCTTAAAGGTTTATGTTAAATAGGACCGCTAAAATGTCACATCTTCTATCTTATTTATAGATTTCCGCATCAACTCTTTCCCGAATTTCTTCTCGGTACATTATAACTAGATATTTCTCAAAGTGGTATTGATTGGATTTTTCTTTCGTCAGCGTATTCCATCACTAGCGCGTATAATTCTTATCAACAATATTTTCTGAGATACATTTCCCTCGTCAACATAAGGCTACTCTCTGAATGGAAATGAGGGTTTTCGACGGATTTCCTTTAATTTTCCTTTTGTTCTTTAGATAATAACCATGCTAGTAGTTTTGACATAGGTGACACCTGACTCAATCTTCCATTCTCGTTAATGTGTCTGGTAATTCAAAAATATAAGCACACCACTCCCTGCCCTTTTTATTTCACAACTCATTTTTTCTTTGCGTCTTTTATTGTTCTTTAAATTCGCTCCTTTAAATAATGGATGTCTCTTTTTCTTCTTGTAACTCGATTTCATCATTCAAAGAGCCGTCACTCACAGTTTGCTATACATTCATTTCCTGATGCCACCAAGATCTGAGCAGGGGGACCAACATCTACAACATTGCTTTTTATAAGAAAACTATGCACAAATTCCACGTCTAGGACCACGTGAAAAAACTACGGGATTTATTAAAATCCAAGAAATAAAAGCTGAACAGACGACTGCAAGCTAAAAGGTCAAGGGAAAATGCATACGTCAAGAAAAGAAACGTTTAGATGGAAGAAATTGTGAAATATTGTATCTTTCTCCAGCAAGAAATAACACCTAAGTGTACCTCCGGACGTTCTTCTACTTTTAGGACAACCAGAACAACACACTTTAAAACGACATAGCTTTATCTTATTAAGCTTAATTTGTTAACCCGTTGCACACACTATTATAAATCAATGTTGTTGGGAAAGATAGACATATAACCAGATGGACAGTGCTAAAATCATCAAGCCAACGTAGGTATCCACTTACGCTTAGTTTCAGGCTTTTCTTCATGGAATTGAATTTGCGAAAAAACCGTCTCTTTACTGAAAAACAAGAAAGAGTAAAACACGGACTTGTTTTGCGCTGTTATGAACTACAAAGATTGAAATATTAAGTACCTAATTGAGGTTTACAGGATTAAAAAAACTGTACCACTATCGTAGCCTATACAAATTACAGATGTTAAAATAACTACGCAATTGTAATCTTTCATGGGTAATGTCCTCATAAATGCACAAGTTAACTGACTGTCCTAATTCTATTTTTAAACATAACTTAAATACGATCAACATAGACTGAAATATTACTGAAAGGATACCATAAGTTTAATATATACACAGATTAAGACCAATTCGGAGGGTTATTTACGAGATAAAAATAATAAATATTGTTTGTAGACGGTGCCCAGTTTTATCAAAATCTCAAAACCAATAAAAATGGGTTACAAAAATAAAGGCGAAATTAGGAAACTCCTTGTCTCTTGTTTTTGAAATGGAAAATAAGGTTTCCTCAACTGACTTTATATGTGAAATACCAATTACAATTAAAAGAGAATGTTTGAAATTGGCATCGGTCACGAACCATTATATTTACTGCGATTATATATCCATTGATAGGACCAGATTACCTGCCATTTTAGAGAAAGAACCGCCGCAATCATTAATTAATGTAATAAGCAGTCATAAATTCTTGCAGATGTACAGTGAGATCTAGCAAAAACGATTTGTGATTGACTGAACCAAGTTCTATCAGATTACAGCACATTTTGGAATGATAGTTAACGGAGTTTTCGTCGAAAAACAATTATTAGAATAGAATAATACAATAAAATGAGTTGGGTAAAAAATATCAGTTATTACAAATTTATATTGTGAATTTACTACATGCAGTTCATCACCAAATCTCATTTTGACTTGTAATGAAACACGATAACAAAATAACACTCAAAATTAGATATTTTGTGCGTGTTTGAACAAATAATTTTTTTAAAGAAATAATATTATTGGATTGAAAAGACTGCTTTTGTCGGTACAAAATTGTTAATTCTTTCACTTAAAATAACATTCACTGAATAATTATTGCCATAGTTGGGAAATGGTAGAATTTCGTTTGGAAAGAAATGATCATTTCAAAAGGAATCGATGACTACTTCTGTGAAAAGTAAAAGTGTGCTTCCTCTTCTAATCGATGAATAAGGATTTTTAATATTTCTTGACGTAATTATAATATTATAATTGAAAAATAGGTGAAAAACGAGGAATGTGAGCGTAGTCAATTATTCCTACCAGTCGATTTACATCATGCCTGCTCACACTGAAAACTAAAACTTCTATCGATTACCAATGCGGAAGAAACTGTGTACCTATTTAAAATAATGTAGGAATAAGATATTCAGCACTGAGAGATTGGATAGAAAAGGGGAATTCAGCAATAAAATGACACCTTTATATTTGATATAAGGATTAAGAGAAGTTGGATGAGGTTTTTCACATTTAATGCAGTACTAAGTCTCAAGGAGGACCAATTTTATCTTTAAAATCTAGTTCGAATCCATTGTATCGAAATTTTTGTGCGCAGTTGCTTTTTAAAGTGTATTCAATAAAATTATTAAATATAATTTAAAATTTTGACAAGTATGAAAAACCACAGATATAAAGGCAAAGGAAAGTTTTGATGAGGAGGATTTTCAGGGTGTGGCAACATTACTTCCAATTTTGCAAGCGTTTAGCATTTGAAAAAACACAGTTATGTTGCCGCACCCTGTACTTCGCAAATCCCAAGGTTGTCAAATTTACACCGTTAGGGTGAAGTTTAATTCCTTTCCCTGGGCCACCTGCGGTTTGCCATTAATGTCCGTCTAAAATCCCGAAAATTATACCCTTTCAACTTCATCTGGGTTTTTCAGAGGCATCTTCTCAATAATTACCTGGACCTTTCGATTGGTAGCCGAAACCTACACTCATTAGGCTATCATCTCCTCCATAAAAATACGTGAAATGATTAAATAGTGGATTTTCCACAGTATGGAAGGATAGCGGGGAGTAGTAACTCTAAGTACCTCTAGATATTTTTCCTTTGAAACTATAAGATCCGCATTCCCAGAAAAATTATAATTTTCAATAAAAGTTAATATCCAGAATAAAAATATTTAAAAATCAAACTGTATTTTCACCCTCTTACAATTCTAAAAAAATCAAAAAATATAACAAAGAAAATTACGAAATCTTATCTTTAACTCCTTGAATTGATACTCGATTGAACACTTGACCACTGACGAACTTTTCAGCAGTGTTCTTTTTAAGAACTAAAAATTCTCGAGTTCTTCCAGCAGCGGACTCAAACGGAGAGTATTTTGGATGAACCGAATATCTACCAAATTTAGAATAGGAGACACTTAAGTCTGCAGTAATCATATTTATAATAAGTAAAGCTAAAACCAAATAGACAGATATTAATTTATCGCAACGGGTATGCGGTATTGGGATGTGAGCAACGAGGAAAATGGAAAAACGAAATGCAAGTAGAGAGAGGAGAACGAACAATGAAGTCCAGGACATGGTGGGGGAACTGAGGTTAGGATACGTTCACGGAAAGTTGGATAAGTGGATGCAGGGAATAATGAGAGGAAATGGAATGTTGAAGACAGGAATGAGGTGAGAATGTTAAGAAAGCGATGAAGAGAGAGGATAAGAGTATGCATTTTGAATTCCATGAAGAGCAGTTGAAATATGTGGATTTAATACTTAAATAATAGCTTATTTTAATATGTGGCTCTAGAGGGTTTATCGTCGTTTTCAGATGTTTCCTAGAGATGTAGCAGTGCTTGAATCCATCAAAAAAATTATCTTTACTATTAGCCTATCGTTGATTACGCAATTGATAAAGTATTCTATATTTGCAAGTATGTCTATCACATTGTGAGCATTAGTATTGAAATTAGCAATTCAGGGGAGGGATGTGGTAAAATATTGCATTAAAATCCTACATTCTTCGTATAATTTCAAATATTCAACATAAAAGCCTCAGTGCATCCGTAAGGTTCATTTTTTATTGTATGTATTGAACTCAGAAAAGGAATTTATTGAAATGCATTCTAAATTAGGTGCCTGCTTCAGAATGTGTTACAAAGAAACATTATAAGTCTCTTAAAGGCTCATAAAGCTTTATAAGGCTTGTAAAATCCACGCAAATTTCTTTAAATTGATTATTTATAACTAAAACCGCCTGCACAATGACTCCAAAAAAAATAATAAGACGCAAAGAACAAAGATTACTTATCTCCTACAGATTAAATTAAACATTAAAGTAGCTAAGGCATGCGAAATAATGTAATATTTTACCTATTGATCTTAGGAAAAATATTATATAGCTGGTGTCATAAGTTAGAAAATAAAAAGAATTTTGGGCGGCAAGAAATTAGAAAACATACAGCGCTGATTCAGGCGGTAGTTTAGGGTTAAGTATTCAAACCGTGTTTAACATACGGCAGAGGAGTTCCAGAGTAACAGATTCGTTTTTAAATATTGTCATAAAACTACGTCCTCAACGCAGATAACACTGATGGTATTATAGACTGAATTCCATTCGCCATGGTAAGTATTTAAACATCTCTTAACACGACACAAAACACGACCTAAGAAAATTCTGAACATCCTGCTCTGCAACGGATTTTCTCATATTGTATGTAAGTGCCTCATCCCGTTATCTTGGAAATACTTCTCAGAACAAGGCGCACAGAACAGGAAATGTTCTATAATTACGTCGTCGGTGATGCTGAATATTTAAAAGGAATGAAAAGTACACTCACTTTTCATTTTAATGTAACTGTCTTATTGCATGGATTTTACGGGGTGAATCAGTACTTGGTTTCACTATTCGCAGGTAGTTACAGTATTTATAAGAAATAAAATTACACAACTATCCAATCCAAATACTGTGATGCCTATTTGATATTATTTTATTCTAATTTTTAACGCGTGTCGCATTGACTCGAAAACTAAAAGGACTGAATAAATTTCAGACAAAACGAGGGCATGGAACAAAATCCGCATAAACACTGTTTGGTGGACATGTATGCACCAATGAAAGAGAAGACGATTCTTGCAACAAACATTTGGGTATAACATCATAAGCAAAAAATTTTTGTGATAATGTATTATGCGATGTGAATATTAGAAGGAGATTTTTCCACTAAAAATAAATTATAAATGGACTCCAACCTGTCCACAAATCATTGGCTGTAAGAAGGAAACAATAAAGGCTCTTCTTCATACTCTCTTGTGAACGACATTCACATAGGTAAATAGGGCATATAATGCATTGATAATTAAATTCCTTAGTGGCTAGAAAAGCATAATCAATGTTCCCTGTTCCATTCATAGTTAAAAATTATTTATAAAATACGGTTCCACGACCAAAATTCAATTATATACTACTTATTTTAAATGGTAACTATAAATAAGTTATGTATTCGTTTTGATATTTCTTCGGAGAATTTGGCTGCTAACATTATTTTTAACGCAATAAAAATCGGTTAAATGTTCATAAATTTCAATTGAAACACATATCTAAATACATTATTGTTAAAATGGTGGCAATTTTCATTTAATTTCCTGAAATTTATTTCAACCCAACGAATTGGCCATTATTCGGAAATTATTCAGAAACGAAAATATAATCAGAAATATCTAATTATTTACGTTTGCACTTTTTTGTCATCGTGTATAGTATATCACTGTAAAAACTCCCTCCTGACTCCTGAAAATTTGAATTAACATTTCCTAGCTGATAAACATATGAATGCGTTTTGGAAGAATACATGCACTTGCTAATCAATAAAACTTCGAGCGGGAGAAGACTTTGTAATGTTGAAAAAGTCCTCTGGTTTTATGTTGCCAAAGATGCTACCGTCCAATTTGAAGTTGAAAAACTCTAAATTGAACATTCAGGCGTATTTGATTCTTCGCAAACATGAAAAAGAAGGAAGCCTAATTATAATGAATGCATTTCCAACATTTTCAATTCTGCTCCATTTTTGCACCATATTCTTTGAAAGTTGTGGATTTGGCTGAACACTGTTAATATTCGACATATGTCCTTATACTAAGACAGCTCAGGAAAGGTTCCAGCTATACGTATTATAAATATATCTCACAAAACCTAGAAAACATTACACTTCTCTGTTATATTTTTATGCTACTTCCAAAAATTCCAGTAATAGTCTCAGGCTACAGTGAAAGCCGTTATGATGGATTAACAGCAGTTATTTCTCAAAGGTGATTCACGTAAACTCAAAATTAGTCAGGAATAAAAGTGAAATGAAATTGGTAGAAATCATCCTTGGTAATATCGCACATTTAACGACTTAGAAGAAATTAGTCATTGATTAAATATGTCCCAGAACAATGTTTTCAAGGCATAAAGAGATTAATGGTAAGTAAAAAGAATCCAGCGGTGAAAACTGAAATCAGTGGTGAATGATTCTCAAAAAGGAAAGATTCTCTTTAGCACGCTAAATTAAACAAGGCCATGTTACCTCTCCACCGAAAACTGTCGCCTATCGTTGGCAAAACAAAAACGTAAATGGAAAACTTATTATGAAAATGGGTTAGGTATTAGATAAAAAATACATTTAATGAATCGTTGTCATGCCTAACAGTTGCCGTCATGCCTAGTCGTGAAGTAAAGCCGCATATCGTTCAGAAAAATTCCGAATCCTAAACCGCACAGAGTTTGCACATTTCTCGTTCCCGCCGATCGTCGAAAATAAAAAAATCCACGTGCTTCCTTCGCGAGCGAAGTGCAGAAAGTCTTCGGTCCACACCAGCGCCACCGCCTAGCCGCGATGAGACAAAGGACTCCGTCATGCAAAAAAAAATCATTTCCTACCCCCTTCCCCGTATCCAACCCGACCCCCACCCCCGAGCACGCAGACTTCTCCGAAGGGGGAGGGATCAAGCAACTTGCAGCGGGGGAGGGCTGCGGAGGGAGGAAGATGATGGATAGAGACGGTTTGGGACGGAGTGGGAGGGAATTCCACGTGAGGGGACTGGACGCCACGGAAACACACCGAGGGGTGTGGGGACCAGAGGCGAATCGAGAGGGGAGGGAGGCAAGGGAGGGGAATGGGAAGGGGAGGGAGGCCAAAGGGATTGCATGCGGAGTGGGGGAATGGGGAGGGGGAATCCGAGAATAAAGAGGGGGGGGTGAAAAAAATAGTGAACGAGGCACGGATATAAAAGGAGTAAAACGAAAAGATGAAAATGAAAACGTTTTGGCCACGCCCCCCGTAGCCTTCGACGCCTTATGCCGGCCAATGGCGCGCCAGCTCGAGGAACCCGCCAATTAGAGGGCGTGACGCGCTTTTACCAGCACCTCCCGCCCTCACTCTTGCTCTCTTTCTCTCTATATCACTCCCTCCCTCCCCTCCCTGTCTGAGCCCAACCCCTTCCCGCCAACCGCCCCATCCCCCCCTCCTCTTCTCCCCCCCCTACACACACACATCGCGTCGCCTCCCACCCGTCCTCCCTCCCGCTCCGCGCGATCCAAACGTGACTACCGCGATGAACACAAAGGCAGTTGGTTTTATCCTCCGGACGCGATTCATGGGCTCGGGATGCCGAGCGAGGTCTCTCTCGTTGCGGTAAGTGACCCGTGTCCCAGTCGGGGAAAGAGTGCACCTTATCGCCTCCGCTCCGTCAGCTGAGAAACAACCGCGGGACCGACACGAAAACAAGTTCCGTCACATACTTCTGCAAGGGTGAGGAGGCATGCCGCAACGTCGTTCGCGATTTTAAGTTTGGTCGTGTCTTCCTCTCTCTGGCCAATCCTAAACGTTTAAGAGGGAAACATTTTCCATTCCCTTGATATATATCAAAAATAAGAAAAATAAATGTGATCTTTCGATAAACTTTCATATGCTAACCTCGTATTTTCCCGAATTTCTTTTTAAAAACTGATTTCCTTTCTCTCCCGAAAAGACGACGCTGGATCATATATTTTGAAATCAAATATTAAAAACTAACTTCACTATTAGTCAGTGGGTCAAGTACGACGTTTTCTATTAAAATATTTAGCTAGTAGTGGAAAGAAACATTTTTAACAAATTGCACGCCTGTAAAATAGCCAACAGTGTAGCGTGTGCACACCTCCCAAATGTCATTGGATAAATACAGGACGTTCGTAAAAAGCCCAATGGAATACTAGGCTAGCAAATGTAAAAAGTATCCTAGTCAAGTAGGCTAACACGTGAACTTGCATCAGCACTAAAACCTACAGTGAGGTCGAGAGTAATAAGAATTCCCTCGATTCTAATATGACTATTCAAAAGGACAAAAATATACAGTGGGAACTTTGCCGGACATCCATTTATTGCATCAATTACTGCCACAAATATTTACGGTACAGTGCTATATCGGTCTTCCAAATCGAGTTATACTCCCACCAGGAAAATTACCATAATCAAGAGTTAACAATTGTAGGATCGCCGGTATATTTGAAGTAGAAGTGGATAAAGTTGTACTCCAATCCTTTTGCAATTGGTTCCCGATTTAACTTTATGTTAAGCAGGGGAAACTAATTGCGGAAGTATAGTTATAAGATAGAAGAGAACACTTTCTGAAAAGGCATGTAATTCGGTATGCTATTTATAACAACAGGAAATTAATTCTTGAAATTATAAAAACATTAAGTGTTATAAAACTTAAGGAAGTAGTCGATAATTCATCCATTTATTCTCATCACGATGAATAACCAGCTTCCCAAATTTTCCACGGTCATTAACTTTTATAAATCCACCCATTACAATAGTGAGTGTAAGCAACTAGCAAAAATCATTGTTAAGGAAGCATAAGTTCCCTGAAATATGTTTGAATTGTAAGGTAGCAGTTAGTTCCCTAATAAAGCGTATAGTACTGGTTATCATGATTATAAACTCTACGGTTCCGAAAGAGAGTAAAAGAGTGCATTTCCAAATGTCTCATTTATTTTATCCCAACAAAAAAATGTCCGACTCCGTAATTACGCAACTTTTTCATCATCCTTCGATAATTTACCCAGCCTCTGATGTCTATTCTTTGGCGAAGGAGAGCCAAATCGCAGCAGTAGTATGCAGTTTCATTTTGCTTGCTGGGAGAGAAAGGACAATACGACGAAAAAAGGCCATTGGCAACAATCGAGACTACCGGATTTACGGCAACTGAACCAGTAAGAGGAAACACTGTGTAGGAAGGGGAAAAAAGTGAGACTACGAAAGATTGAGCACTGACGAGAAAGGAGAATGGAAGAAAAATTTCGGTGCACAAGGAAACGAATAAGTTGGGAAGAGAGGGAAAAAAAAGAGATCGCTCTAAGGGAAATCTGGAGGCATTTATATTTTCCACTAAAATAATTCACTCTAAAGAAACAAAGAAGAAGGAATGGGCACATGGAAAGGGTGAGCAGGGAGCATGTGTGCAAGAAAATCAGCAAAAAGGTGGTATATTAACGAAGGCAATTCCGCGAAAATAAATACCTGCTGCGCTGCGTTGCCTACCATGGACCTGCGACTCAACAGCGTTGAACACACTGTGTCCTAAGACATTTTATTTCATCAGAAACATTATTTCAGCAACAACAAACCTGAAGCGGTAATATCTTTAATGCGATCGCACTTGAAGACATTTATTTGTAACCATGCTCAATTGATATCTTAAGTCGTATCAATTGATCTTGTGTTTCAGTTGACTGCTTAATTTAAGTACAGCCATAAAGTGACATTTTCTGATTCCTTCCGAAATTTCAGCCCAATTCTAATTGTCCGAAATTAATATAATTTAATTCAGTATTACGGGGATATGCCGAGAGATTCCTCCCATCAGTAAGTATTTTCATCCATTAGAATAGATCTTAGTGGTGAAATCATTTATACAATAATATCTTGTCAACAGAGGACCTCATGTGGAGAATAAACTACTAGAGTTTAGAGAAAATTAAATTTCAAAACTCCAACTTATGCAATTATAACAATTTCATCACAATAAACCATGAGCAGTTTAGTATCGCTACTGTCTCTAATACTGACTAGAAAGGCTCAATGACAAAAGCATATGGGTTAGCCGCTGAAAAATGCTATTTGAAATATTTCTCAAGACGGTGCCTGCCTCTTGGTAAGGGCCTTCTTCATAAATCCATCAAAGGTTAATATTTAATACCCTCGATGCAATGCGATCTATCTAAAATATCCGGAGACCAATTGAAACAGAAAATTTAAATGGATCTACTCTGAATTTCTCAACTTGATCTTAAAAACCAGGTTATTTCTGTTTAAATTTTAAATGGAACGTTTGCAAAAAATTTGGAGACGGTAATTCGAATGATTTTGAAAGGTGAAATTTATTTCAAATGGAAACCTAAAAGAAAACTTTAGTCCATTATGCAGTAAAAATTCTTCTCCATAAATTATTTGAAAAATTCCACCGTCAACATAGCGAGACGACGAATTTGAAATCGTCATGTACAACGTTAAATGAAAGGATTTCAGTTTTAACCGCTTGTTTAAATTGAAAATGCTTGGTTTAAGTGCCTGAAATTCTAGATCAAGGGGTACAATGCGGCTGGGACTGTATTTTACATAGGCGGCGGGATGTATTTCCATATTTTTCATGTGATACGACTCACCCACTCTGCAACTGGCTCCCAAGTGTTTTCCACACTTCCGTCCCTACGGTCGTTCCATCTGTTGAGAGAAGCACTGAAACCTCTCCGTTCCTTTAAATGAGGACAAAAAATAAAACAAAAGGCAGTAATCGATCATTACCTCTTCCTACTCCCACTCCCTGAACCACCCCTCATTCCTATTCACTCCTTTCTACCTCCCCCCCCCACGGTTTCACCCCAGGCATCATTTCCACTGTCCTTACTCTCCCTATTCTCCCCTCGTGCACGCCTCCTCTCGACGCTGCTACTCGTATTTTCCGCCATCACAATACACGGTTTCCAACACTCATCTGGTGAGCTAGGAAAACGATGCCCTCAATGGACGCAATAAAAGAGACGTGACTGCCAAAAGTATTAAAGATAGTGCTCTTTACGTATGCTTGTGTTATGTGCTGCGGTACTCTCTAATGCATAATAAATATTTTTCATTTATCTTGAGACCATTAGCTAACTCTATGATGAAACCACAGTTAAAGCATTTATATATATATATATATATAAAATATAATAATATTATATATAATATAAAAATATTTATAAAATATATTAGAACTATTAGAAAAATAGCCATCAATGTTTGCGTTCAATTTCTCCTTCATCTAAGATCAACCAACGAACAAGCACTTGATGAATTCTAATCATCACTTCAGTTCACTTTTCAAGTTCAATAGATTCGATTCAGAGGGCGATTTTTTCTCAAAAATGGAAATAAAATAAGTCAAGAGGAAGTAAATGGTGATATTGCCCTTCAAGGACGTATATACTTTCTGTAGGTAACAATAATGTTGAATGACCTTTGCACACGTAATGGAATAGAAATAGAAGGAATTTCAAAGGGATTTTTCCCCGAATTGAATTGCCTTAATTGGACAGATTAAAGAAATTAAATTGAACCTATCATATATCTTTTTTAAATTTTCTATCAAAGAAACCGGTCGAAAAAAGAATATTAACTGACCTTCGCAGACTCTAAAATTGGATTTTATAGAATCGAAATTTGTAGGGATCCAAAAATTCAGCATTCAAACATGCACGGAATTGGCATAATAATCCGAAATATGACCAAAGAAGTATCCGCCTCCGTGAGATGAAGCAAATGTAAATAGCCATATCGTGCATAATTAAAAGACTTCAAAAACAAAAAGAGACAACCTTCGCCTCCCCCCAATAACGTAACCGAAAAATAAATACCAATTAATCTGGGTTCTAGTCTCAAATAGAATCCCAGCCGATGGGAAAATACCCCAAACATTTCACCGGTGGCCATCCACATCTCCTCCCGAACCAAACTACATATTCTATTCTTCGGATCTTTTTAGATACTCTCATAAGATTCCTGCATAAAAAAATCCCCACCCAACAAGACTACCCATCCTTGTCCACTCCTCGACTCCCCCGACTACTCTCTCTCTCTCTCTCTCCCCGACCCCCATTCCCTCTCGCCTTTTGACTTCGGCGCCACCCCCGTGAAGCAGCGGCGACGACGGCGGGGACATTCACATAGAGAAGAAAAAGGGGAGGGAAGGGAGAGGTTGGCCCCATGGGTCCATCGCTATGCGACCCACCCCCCATCTCTTATCTTATTCCCCAATACAGGCCCCCCACGGCCAGCGGCGGGGGTAAAGGTAAAAATAAAAAATAAACCAACCTCGGGAGAGTGGTCGGGGGCGGAGGGAGGAAGGGAGCATCTCTCGGAACACACCATCTCTTCCTCTCCGAAGGTCCCTCGTTCAACTGGAATTCCATTCCGCCCACCCCACCACACAACTCTCTCCCTCTCCTCCACTCCCTCCGCATTTCTCTCTCTCTCTCCCTCCATTCGTCCGTCCCTCCCCAACTCGTTCACTACCACACCACCTCCCACCCTTGGAACACACACGATCTCATAACTCGTGGCGCCGAAGCGTCGTAGTCAGATATTTACGCCCACGCCAGAGCGAGAGGAGAAGGCGTAGAGGGAGATGGTAGAGAGAGGGAGGGATGAGAGGGAGCGGATAGGAAACATAGTGCAGAATAGAGATTCGGAGAAAATGACTCGCAAGGGTTGAAGAACCGAAAGATGGGTCTGGGAAGAAAAAAAGCTGAAGGCAGCAATGCGCGTAAACTTCATTATTTCCGGAGTCACTTTCGCTCAAATAAATGTACATCCAAACACGCCAAAAATACTACAATATCGAGGTAAATTTTGTGCTCATTCTAGAAAATTTCTCCCACCGTAGGATTTATTCATTTAGTGCTCTGTTATTATTGGGGAGAAGAGCGACTCTGATCCTACGCATTCAAACAATCCATGCATCGCAAGCTTGGTATGGCTACCGAATTGCAAACTCTAGCAGATTCAATAAGAAGGGATATTTTTTCCGAGAGTTCTCATCGGGTGTGGGCATAAGAGTGGGCAAAAAGCTCAATGATGGGTGAGTGAGATCTACGTCGTTTAAACTTTAGATACAGCCCACTGAAGACGATGCGCGAGAAGAAAATTCATTTGATTCACTCCGACCAGATCATTCATGACAAAATAGCCGACCTAATTTAACAATAAGCAGTCACGTTCTACAATATGAACTAACTCAAGACACGTAAGTACCCATAATTTCTATTTTAAAATAATAGGAATACAATTTTTCCAGTTAATGGTAATAATCGATCAAATAAATTGCCTACTGAGGTTGCTCGCCGAAAATGGTTAATGGGAAAATAAAGGCGGTAACGCCAAATTAGGAGGAGGAAAAAGACGGCCCAGAGGAGTCAAGAAAGCAGAAATGTTGACGAAAGTGGATAGAGATTCAAGAAAGAAGGATGAAATTCGCAGAGGAGGGTAAAAAAGACCGACGGTAAAAAGGCAGCGAAGAGAATGCCAACGCGCCGTAGGTTCCTGATAAACTGCTCTCTTTCTTTGCTTTTTCCTTCCGCGAGTTTTGTACGCATGCGCTGTGCGGTTATTACGTCCGAGGCGGAACAACGTCGCCTGCCACATTCCAGAGCCCCTCATATCTCTCTTTCCCTCTCGTCCGAAAGGTCCAAGCCCATTTTTGAGGGAAGGGAGACCAGCGTATCTTTGGGAATGCTGAGTATTCCTCTTTGTCCTAAATCTTCCTGTCGTCGAAATTGCTTCTGAACGAGAAACTTTTCTCTCCCGCGTGTGCGGAAATGGCAGGACCAGATGTTAGCCCACGCACATCATTCGCTCCATAACACGTACCTGCACATGGAAATCCTGATTCTAACAGTTATGTTTTTTTTCTTTCCACAGTCGGAATAATCACGTCCCCTCTTCCCATTTCGTCCATCTGTATGGAACAATTTGCATAGACCAGGATTTTATGGTTACACAATGGCTTTCACTGCCGTCAAAAGGCGAATCATATCAGTTGCATTTCTACTACATATTAGTCTTGTCTTTAAGGCGTCCTTAATGTTCTACTAATAAAGTGTTTTATTTATTGCTGCAAAGTAATAAATTTTATCTTATAAAACTGATTAGTTGATGAGAAGAAATATGCATAAGTATGACATCCGTTTGCCATTTATTAGGCATGCCCATTTGTAATTTGCGTTTGTAATCCCCGACTAATATTTCGGTTTTAAATTCGGAAACATTTGATCATCATATGTCCACGTTGTCATATCCAGCAATAGCTATTTATTTAATAAATCAGTATATACTAAATAAATACTGTTAATCGTTCAAAAAAGTTAATTTATTTATGCAATAGAGTTTTGATTGGGGATAGAATACTAAAGACTGTGATAGACAGTGGGATCTTTGACAAGCGAGGTACGGGGAGGAAAAGGTTAGAGAAATTTGATGGAATGGAGCAAATGGGAGTTATACGGATTTGAAGAACAGTTAATTGGTAGTAGTAGTAGTTTTAGGTGAGGCGACCGACGGCTAAGGTCATAAGCGCCATTAGCGATGGATGGGAAAGGGAGGGTGGAGAGAGACCCGGCGTCGGCATTACCCTACTCTTATCGAAAGGTGCCAAGGGTCATGTCAAGCGAGGCTAAGAAACGTAGGAGTATCTGTATCCATCCAAAATTCTGCTTTAAAACGGTAAACTACCATATTATAATTACAAAATAAATAATTGATATTCTACTATTCCATACTTTCAAAAACAGCAAGATTAGAAAACTGCACAGGCTAAAGTCTTACTATAAACTGTCACGAATTTAAAAGGTTTAAATTGCGAGAAAATGAATCTGTTATTATGAAAACGTTTAAATGCACCAAATATTCAAAAAACTTAACTGTAACATTCATTTTACCCATCAAATTACTATATAAAATGTATGCATGTACGAGTACACTTGGTATAGCATGGCACGCTCCTAAAATGTGCAATCAAAACCAAACAATGCAAAATAAAGACGGAGTCACGTCTATTTAATAGTAGAAAACATTTCCCGGGAATGTAATAAGTATATTCAGACGACCTGAATAAAAATGCTTGATTCATCAAAATTAGTCTCCTCATAATCGCCATAAAGAATGCCCTTTGGTGATTTTCATCTCCCTTGAGTTCTTTGAATAATTGAAAAACCGCGAGCCGTGATGCTCTTGGCATTCTGGAAGGGGAACTCAGATGGTCAGGGTGCACTTTGGGGCATCCATCCCCCTGGGGAATAATTATTCTGCGACGACGTCCTTCCTCCTCGGCCTTACATCCCCTCTGTACGTCGCCCGGCGCCCCCTCGCTCCCACCCTCCGTGGCTCTCCCTCCCTTCACCGCCACGTTGGAGTCGCGCCCTGGAGGGAGTCTGGACCAATCGCAGTCACTCCGGGCAATCCCGAGAAGAAACCTCTCCCACACCACGTATACATCCTCACCGAACTAAGGAGAGGAAGGGTGTCCGAGTGGGGAAGAGAACGAGGCGCAGGGAAGAAAGGGACGGGGTAGGGTGGGGAGGAGGCGACCGAAATGCGAACGACCGGGGGATGGGGAGGGGAGGGGGCGAGTGAGGAGAGCGAGAGAGACGTTTCCCAAATTAAACGGGCCCTGAGAGTGCAATTATATCGCCCCGGCGCCGCAAGATACATGCATGGGGAGAGGAGAGTGGGAGAGAATTTCTCCTCCAGCATTCCCATTAAGAAACTCACCAGGCACTGAAAGGGTTTTGCGTGTGTGTGTGAGTCGTGAGTGCGTGTGTGTGAGTATGTGTCTCTCTCACAATACGAGGTATTTTATCAAGTGCCTCTTGCACGCTCCGAAATGAAGACTCACCGAGAAAGCCATTTGGTTCATCTCACTTACAAATACGATCCCGATTGTGGGCATTCGACGTGAGTTATGTCAAACCTTGAAAAGCGGCGAAAAAGGAGGTAAATGGCGTCGCATTGTTCGGCCACATCTGGAAAAATGTTTCCAATGTATCGCTGCGATCTGAATTGATTTTTTTTTCCACGGGGAATGATCCTCCTCATGTGAACTTAATAGCACCCAAAGGAGTGAACGACTATGGCTTGCAGGTGAAAGGTGTAATGTTTCAATTCGAGACATTGAAAAATATTTTCAAAAATTTTCGTCCTTTTATAATTCGGTTACATGTTTTAGTTTCCTTAAAAAATGAAACAAATTCGGATTTAAGAAAAAATGTACTCTTTACTGGTCATTGTACTAATTATATGAAGCTTATGTTTCGTGAAGAATATTCAACTATTATCGTGGGCCGAATATCTGTATTATTCAGATATTTCCATTTGTTGGGTGTTTTGCCATTTTCTTTGTTCCAGGAATGGTAGCATCAGAGTGTCATAAAACTAAAATTAGGTACAGTAAAATTAATCATCACATCGAAAAAATGCGACATTGTACGAAAGTTCTGTTTTATAAACACCAATTATTTTCCTAATCAGATTTTCAGTAATTCAAAATAATTTCTGACTATAACTTATTCCAACTTATCACCAGTGCTCAAATTACGAGTAGACAAGCCACAAAAGGTAAAATTCACGGAATATATTTTTGATTTGTTAATACACCAGCTAAAATCAGGAAAAGAATTCCCTCGGTGAATTCATTTCCGGAGGTTAGCTGATGCTCGAGGTGGGAGGCGATTCCTAGGTCTTTCTCGAATTGGCAGGAAGGATCCTTACCCTTCAGAATATCCCGCCGCTTTACGTGATTAGATGACATGCTGCCACCATTGTTTTTTGACTCACCCGAGCACTTTTTCAAGGCATTATCCCCTCGATCCACTCAACAACGGACCCCCTGCCTGTGGGTACCTACACTCACCTCGCACCATGCGCCAGATGGCACGCTTCTTAACACGCGTGGGTGTGACACACACACGCAAGCCACTCAGATCAACATAATAAGAGCTCGCTCCACTATTATATTTACATGTGAGAGGTTCGTAATAACGGAACGGTTCGAAATATGCAAATCGAAATCTAAAACAAATATGGAACACTTTCAATAATATTTTCTCCTTTTCACTGCTTATACGAGTATTAGGACATAAAATAATTTACATTTGTAGTGTTACACTGTCCACCCGTCGTATTGGATCACATTACATCCTTGATATTTCCACAAGTCACAAGATTAAGCCACAATCCCATCCAACCAACAAAGCTATCTGCAATTATATGTTAAATTTACTGAAATTTTATGAATTTAAACATGTCTTTTATGGAAGAAAGCATTTTAATATTACCTAGAATCCTATTTAGTTCACTTTTATATGTTGTTAAATAAAATTTAAAATAAAAGAATGAAATTCATCATGGGAATTACAAAGTTAGGGAGCAAAATATTAAAGAAAAGTACAAAGCAGATTTTACATCACCTAAGTATGTTCCTACATTCAGCGTGAAGACAAAACAGGAAATCGAATTAATGCATTGATCAGTGTACTAAATGTCGACGTCGAGGCTTAGATAAATGCAATCTGTGCAGACATGGCAGGAGTTATACCGGGACGACATGATTTGAAGTATATTTCTTAAGGGTATAGTCATTGAGTGATCATATTTTTAGTCAAATATGTATTCGAAATTTCCCATATTAGTCTCATTTTTACAGAACAATAATAAAATTTTTTGTGTTCATTATATTTTTCCCTTGTTATTGTACGTTACAGTGCCTTCATTGCGCAGTTTCGCGATCATGCTATTTACGGTGATACTAAATCCTCAATGCCCTATCGTCAAAAGAATACTTTTCAATCAGTGAATAGATACCATGTGTTTTCAGTTGCGTGATTTCCTATTTTTAATTATGATCCAAATTTTGTCATACAAGTACCTCATATGATAGCCACAGTTATTATCTAAGTTGTGACGTACCTTTTCACCTTTTGTGAAGAGTCATGGATAGAATTATGCCTTAGTTCTGTTCTCTAGGTTTTCGAGGGAACCCTTTTGCTACAATTATGGCCACCAACTAGTATTTCCCCTAAATACTATAACGGTCGTCACAAATATCCTGGCAGTTAGCTTCCTGCCCGGATAAATTCCAACCAACCCCCCTCCACGTTCCTTTGGAATCCCCTCCACCACCGTTTCCCTCTCAAGGAAAACCAGCATGACATGAAAAGTGCCCGCAAGTCTTTTAATTCCTCCGCTCGCAATTCCCAGAGGCTCTACTGAGTCGCATCCGACATCAATGACCATTCGCAGTTAATAAGATGGGAACAAAAAGTCAGAGAAGAGTGGAAGATGAATAGAGAACTGACAGATCATAAGCCGTCAGAAGGGCTGCACCGAGTCAGAAATTAATCTATTACTCGCACGCCGGAGATTGAATGAAACGTCTACCGAAGTGGGAAATGCTTTTACAAACTGTCTGTGAGGTGGACTAATTTTTTTTACATCCTTCGGCTGCGTATTTTGATGCATTAGACATTTCGCCTACAGATCGAAAATGAGATACACCCATCTTAGGGATGAAAATGATAATTTTTCGTTTCCTTGTTAAAAACGTAAATATATTTGATTAGGGGAAAAACTAGGATGAATTTCGTAAATAAAATGTAATGTTTATGTTCAAATATGACAATACAAACTACCTGTAAAACTGGAAATGCATAAGCAGTCGTGTAGAAAAAATTTATGCAATCTTTCAAAATCAAAATTCATTGAACGGTTAATTTTCTAGCCAGAAGTACGAAGCAAATAAACAGAAGTACGAAGCAAAAATATTCATCAAAATATTATTATTCATAATTCTGCCGGATATTATACAAATGATAAACAACTTAGGTAAATTTAAGAGTAAGAAATTGCTTCACGTTTCAATATTAAATACGTATTTATTTCAATATGTAAACGAATCACTGCATAATTCCACTGTAAAAAGTTTGGCATTTATAATTTACAAATGCCCATTAAAGGTTTAGATAACTGTTACAACTATGATATTGCGATTTAAGCTGAAGTTTAGAGAAATCCAAATGCTTAAAATAATTACCGCTAAAATAACTAAATTTAGGCGCTAAACTAAAAAACTGATGACTGACGAATCGAAAATAATTAAAAAATTCCTAACTCTCCCAAAGTGGAATGCTTCTGAAATAAATGAGTAATGAAAAATAATTATTATATCTCTCTTGAGTGGGGTTATATCAAATAATAACCTAAGATATGTCTTTTATAAGAGTTCAGCGAGACACTTGCTCTTCCTCGGAACAAATATGCCCGAAGGATCAGAGAAGAATGCCTTTCCAAGGGTGGCATCCGTGAATACCCACGACACGAACTTTACTTCGGGAAATACCTCGTCACAATCGGTTTCGGTGTCGAAGACTATCTTCCCATTTCGGTCTTTGTCTCCAAAGGCTTGTCTCTCCATCTCTCTCTCTCCCCCTGTAGCCGCCGCAGCCTTGTGCTTCCCTGAAAACCGCCCGCCTTCCTCCCTCCGCCCCCATCCTTCGTCAGATCGGACGTGTCTGCCGATTGTGTTTAACACGCGTAGCCGGTCACTCTTCGCTTTGGTCCAAGGAGCTAATCAAATTCCTCATCTTGGATTCCATGGTCCCTTTTTCTTCCTCCTTTCCTCCTCCCCCATCTCTCTCTCTCTTATTTTCTTCTTTATCACCGACTTTTTTCTCCTGGCATTCTTCTGGCGAGCCTTTCGCCTGTCTTCTCGCTCTAATTTTCCAAGCCAGCCTCCCTTTTACCAATTTTTTTTCCTTCGACTGGTTTCAGCCTGTCGTTAGCTTCGTAAACGATTCTTAACTTCGCTGAATCATAGCCCTGCATATATTAATGAAATTTGTTCATCAGGGAACCAAAGCCACGAAATAAAGAATTTTCGAAATCTCGGCTTGTGCATGAGCTTTTTTTCCTGGATGAATGGCTTATGTAAATTGTTTCAGCGGTCTAAAAATGGGCAAAATAAAAAAATTACCTGTACTTTGCGTGACAAAAATGAATTATTGAGGGAGTAATAAATCTCATAACTGTAAAGATCACTTCGCGATTATTATTATCTCAAAGCTTTTTATGACTTAATCCTAACTTTTGCATATACACTCAGCTTTCATTCTCCGAGCTCGCAGAAAACGGAAAGATGCTTGACCAAAGCATTCGCGTAGTGATAGAAAGCACGACGCGGAGATATCTTTCATGAAATTTGAACTCAAGATAAAATTAATCTATACCATTTGGTTTACTTAACATACATTTCCACGGCTTTAGATGGATAAAAATTGTTCTAATAATTTGGAGGCCGACTCCGGAGTGACTTTTCATCCCTGCATTTGATAGTTCTTTATTCAATTATGATCCACAAAAAATGCATAAAGAGTGAATAGTTTCGTTAAGATTGGTGCGATTGACGTCAAATACTAAAATCAACAAAGAGGTTTTTAAATCAGCATTTAGGTTTAGTTATGAGTATTTAATTAACATAAAATTGCAGATTTCCCAAACAAAAACTTTACTTTCCTTTTCTTGACTAATTCTATTAACCAGTCATAAGTAATAACTCATGAAATAGATAAAGAAGGAATATTAGGTAATTTGGAGGCGGAATGATTATTATCAAGACTAATTAATAGATTTGAGGCTCTTTCAAGCGATCTTAAGGACAATATTGCTCTTTGTCACCTATCCTTAGGTGTTAGGTCATGAATCGTACCGGCTGTACTGGTGACCGGATTTTTCATTGGCGTCCCGATCCCTACTTTGGAGTGATGTTAGGAGAGCACTACAAATTGCGTACGCCGTCCGTCGGATGGGACATTAAATTGTAGATCCCTGGGCGCCTTTCGTTAAGAGTAGGCAAATGCCAACGCCAAGTTTTCTCTCCACCCTTCATCCATTAAATGAAACATGCTACCCTACCAGATTACCCACCAATCCCTTACGGCGCAAATGACATCTGCTGTCGGTCGCCTCTCCTAATAACTACTTCTACATGAGTTGAATCCGAAAAATATACAATAATACACTTCTGTGGAATGAAATATCATCTCCTAGAAGCAGAGATTCGCAAAGAAAGGCAGCCATGGAGGATTAAGTGAGAGTTTGCATGTCACACTAGAATCAGAAATAAATAATAAACGCAGCTACATAACAGAATTTTAAATTTATCAAACGAATAGCCGGAAAATATTAAAATAAAATTATAAAGATTTGCTATAACGCATTAATTAGGTCTCATCCTGAATACGTTCAGAACATTAAACCAATCGCTTTCATATTTAATTACTGGTTTACCAAACTTAAACATCTGTCAAAAGAATTGTAAGTTTCACATGACTATTAGAACATTTATAATGGAAATCAGTATATTCACCAATATAATAGGCTAGAACTGAAAAATACGTATCGTAAAGGGTCAATGTTGGCACTAAGGGAATAATTCTAATCAAAGTGAGAGTTACTAAAACTATTCCGACAAACTTTTCACCATCAGTCATCCTTTCAATATGCACTCCTTTCGTTCTAAAGATTAAAAAAACCATTCCGACAACTCAAAATATTGTTTTCTAATTACCTTTTAAGGATCATCATTACTTTTTCCAATTGTCTAATGTTCGAATAGTAAGCCGGTGATTCCCAGTTATGTAGTTAACTGTAGATGTAGAATTTTATAACACAATGCATCGTGTACTTCAACTATGCAATATTAAAATTTGAACTATATAAATCTATTTCAGGCACAAGAGGACAAAAGAATATTGAAGAAACGGAACCCGCAGAAGAAAACGGCAGGAGATCTTCTCAATAATTATTTATATTTTAAATCGGGAAGCTGCTGAACTTCTAATCATTTTACGTCGGCTGCCAATATGCACTGGGTGTTAAATTTTTAACACCGTAAAATTTTATCTTTTAACGTTTATCGCATGAGTACCACAACCTATGCTTCCTTTACTTTGTGATAAAAAATGCATCGAGAAACGGACGAGTAGCACGAAAGAAACGGTAAATGTAATGTAGTGGACAGTAAAATAATTAAAGCCACAAAATAATGTACGCGGGCAGAGAAATAAAGAAGAAAGGAGAGAAGATGGGAAGTGAATCGTTTCAACACTGACTGGCCGACTTCGAGGCCAGGGGAGACTCGCGTGATCGGCGTGGGCCAAGTGTGCCCATAAAAGCTATTAAATCCTGGCAGACGCCCCTGGGAAGAGACCCTGGGACATGGAACACGGTGAGGGAGGGCAGCGCGTTACGAAACCATCGCTCAATATGGCAGGGACCGTGCGAGGTGAAAAGGGGGAGCGGTAGGAAACCCTTCCAGCAGGAGGGACCTAAGGGTATTGGCGCCTTTCCCGAGGGCAGTGAAATGAACGAAGGAGCGGGGGGCTGGGAAGGCAATAGAGGAATGACCGATGTACACAAGGAAGGAGCAAAGGGATACGTGGGGAGAGGAGGAAAAAATGTTTGGCTCGGGGATGATATGGAAAAAGTGATGAGAAAAGTCCATGCGTCGTAGGTGTCCCTTGACGAACGAGCAGCGATAAAGACGGTGGGTAGCTTATAAGGATCATGGTATTTTTTACAACCCTCGGATGAAGAAGGAACTAATGATTGGATAAAATTGCCGGGGATAAAATATAATAAATTTGGCCCAAAGTACAATTTCAGGTGAAGAATTTGATTGAGGATGGGCCTAAAAATTAAGGGTAATTGGAGATCAGTTTACACTTTAAGCAGGTATGTTACTGTAGCACAAATATTTACCGAGTATATAACAAATAAACGTTAAATATTAATCATCAACGTGGCATTTTCTATTACATAGAGCCGATTGGCAGAGGTGAAATTTAAAAAGTTCAATTCAATGTATAAATACTAACACTTATTGTGTCCTTCAATGAAGTGGAAACTAATTTTACCCCTCCTGCTATATGCAGGATTATCTAAGTACTACTTTATCCAAGTAAATAAGTGATCAAATATTCAGGATTATATCACCACCTTAACCGTAAATCATAAATTTAAAACATAGCTTTCGTTTGGTTTTTCTATTTCATTTGCCATTTTCAATTTAAAAAGTGAAAGACAAACCACCCATTATTTGGTTGAAAGATCTACTAGATGCATTTGTAAAGAATCATACCGCACTCATGACTAACGGTCAGCCTTAAGTTTAATTCAAATAAGTTCATGAGAATCAAAGCCTTTTATATAATACCTAATGATATTAAAGCTAAGAATTACGTCTAGTTCCTCTATGCCTTTTGATCAAAAGCTAATTACTAAAACGATTTCCTTTTCATGAAGAAAAAGTTAGTTTTACACAATTCGAATTACTCATCCACCACACTATATGGCCAAACCTACAGCTATGACGATTCCTTAAAAAAACTAGTACTCTTATCGACAGAAGGAATCCGTAGCAGCCACCACACAGCAAAAGCTTAATTTAAATTGTGTTTTAATTTTATATATGATACAATCCAACTTTTAATAAGAATTTATATATCAGTATCGTAAGGAAAAAAAGACATTTTTTTAGCAGTGTCTAATATATTTTGTAGAAGAAACCACTTAATTATCTTTAAGAAATTCCTGATCCATTCAGTAAAAAATGGGTACCTCATGTATGTACATAAATACAAGTGATAATTTAGTATAAATCTTTTATCTAAACAAACAATTACCTCACACTACATCCATAATAAAGGCACTAAAATGTAATGTAAAAAGAGAGTTGCATAACTTGATAAATTCATTGGAGAACAATGAATTATACAATGATAACAAATTAAAATGTATGACTTCTCTGATTTCAAATTTATGAGCAGTACTTAAAAATGTACTAAGGCTACTAATTAGTTCTTAAGTTGACGTAAGTAGCACCAGAGTTTGCCAATAAATTTCTTTTAAGAATGAGGTGAAGCTTTCATAAAGGCAGTCTACATCAACTTTTTACCGCGCAAGCCGCCGCAATGGCGTGTGGCGGGGGTTGTTAGGACAACACCCGTAATTAAGAAAAAACCGCACGCAAAAGCCAAAAATTTATACAATGCACAAACAAAATATGGTACACATTCTTGCAAAAACTCATACCCCACCCATATGCGAACTCACAAACTACCAACTAGAATACAAATGCACCTACAAATATACCTGATATCTTTGCAATATTTAATTTTGTTCCGACTTGTAAATTAAATGTTTTTCATATTTATAAGGTGACTATAGTTTCTTGCTATTATGATTTCTGATTTTTCGGGGAAAGAATGTGTATTTGAATCTATCTGTATTGGAATCTATCTCCCTAATTTATCTTTGTGGCCTGATGTACCTAAGTAGGCTACTAATATATGGCATGCATAAAATATATGATTTTTATTTTATTTTTAACATTGACTAATTTAGCTATTGCTTAATGGTCTTGAGTAGCGAAAAATGTAATAAATGGATAAAGATTTACAACTATATTCGTATGATTACTGTACAATATTTATTTTATGTATGAGAAATAAAAAATTTAAAAAATATATATATATATTAATTGGTATCTTTCCAACGTGTTTGTTTCCAAATAATTAACTATAATTTTCCCCCTCATTTTCGACCACTTTTGCACAGGTTTTCGTACCACATTTTATTGATTTCCATTTCGAAAGTTGGTTTAATCTTTGAAGTATTGTAATCCATTATACTAAAATAAATTATTTGAGTTTATAAACCCAATGTAAATTGATCCTATAGTGAATTAAAGAAGGTAATATTAAATCAAGTGCTATAACAGTGTGGTAGAATTTATGATTATCAGCTGTATTTCACGGAAAGGTGTGTATGCTGTTTCAGTGTATTTTTCTAAATTTTACATCGGTTCAACTGCCATGGTCCATTAAATTGTGTATTTTCGTTTATTATCTATGTCTATTTTCTGGTTGTTTTAATGTCTATGTTCTATATCACATGCCTGAGCGACAGAAAAAATGAATAAATAAGTAAATTGCAGTGAACATTGAAAATTACTACAATTATTTAACATAATACCGGTAAAATGCATAGTTCCTCATAATTCCACCATGATACTTCATGGGATTTCATTGAGAGCTCTAAGTTATTGCAACATTGATTTCTACAACTACCTCAAAATTCATAATTGCATTTAAATCATGGAAAGTTTTGTAAGCCTTTGGCGCTAAGTGGTCATAACTTAACTAACTGTTCAAAAATATTCATTTTGGAGACTAAATGGGTTTCACTATGACCCAAACCAGGTGACATTTTCGTACAACGCAATGGATGGCAAACGTTTCGGTGCCTCCACGAACCATAAACGTTTTACCATCACGAAACGTATTTTGACAAAAATCAAGAAGCTAAATATTTTGAAAATTGTTCTCTGTGCGATTCATATATTGACGAATAGTAAGTAGGTTTATAATAGGTGTAATATTAAATACTGACATCGCAAAAGTTTATTGATCTAAACATATTCAAGTCCATGCAAATAAATATTTCAATTCAAACCAACCAATAAACTGCAATGCTCTACGACAAGTAATTATTGTAAAGAAAATACTGAACCTCTCTACCCATATAATAGCAACAAAGTCTTTGAATCACGAACTAAGTATTTATGGAAGTGAAAATAGTTTGCTGCCCTCAAGAAGAGAATTTGAAGGACGAGAAACTGCAAAATCTATTGGACAGGAACCTTTTCTTTTAATATATAAATTTAAAAACATGTTTAGTATTTTTTAGATGTCAAGTTTAGTTTTAAATACTCATGATGCTGTTCTTATTGCACGTCATCATAATTTCAAAACAGCTGGAAGTTATTGCACGAGGTTTTGATAATTTGCAAAAATAAGTTTAATGATCAAGACTTGCTTAAAAAAGAAAATAAAATAAATAATTGCATATTTATAGCAGAAGTGACTGCAGAAGAAATGTACATACATCCAAAGGTACAATTTTGTTTATATTACGGATATGCTTTGTTGAGATATAATATATTTTATATTGAGAAATATATTTTCACTATTCCTTTCATTGAGTGATAAAAAGAAAATAAATGTACTCATGAAAAAGCGTATTATTATTAGAAGTCGTTCATCCCGAAAAATGCAGAAGTAAGTAAAGGAAAGGGCTTGCTATCTCTTCAGCTAATGACATTTTTGAGTTTCTGATTAAAAGACAATGAGAGCTATAATTTGAGCAGTAGATTGCTTAACAGTATAATATTCCAAAATTCATAAATATAAAGATCTAAGACACATAACCTTATGAAAATGTTCCCACATAATAATCTAGATCATTGAGCCTTTCCCACTTACTTTATAGCCTGTGAAATTTGACGAATATCAAAATGTTAAATTATTTGTATTTGAAAAATTAAGACAACATGTTCAAATTTTGAAAGAGTGGGATACAAAGGAGACTGCATCACGACAAGTTAGTTAAAGCTTCGGAGAGCACACGACAAGGCCCAAGCGGAAACAAAGTGCGTGAACAAGGAAACATGGCAAAGAAAAATGCCTCCCCGTCCATTATTTTGAAATGAAAAATAAAACTTTCGGAGAATAGCAGAGAAAATGGCAAAGTAGTTTTTTTTCCTTAACTGCCCCTACGCATCCTCTTCCTCTCATGTTAACGTAGTAATGGTCTCCTTCTGTTCATCCGGTCACACGCGTGCGGGATGGCCTTTACTTCTCGCTCTAAGAAGTTGGGGTCAAAAACTGAAGAAATTGGGGAGGTTTTGAGAAAAGGGTTGCCTTGTTACGAGGTAATCGTCTATAATTCTGAACTTCCTTCTCGAGGAACTGTTTCTTTAGGCGGGAAACACTCAAACAAGCCTTTCATAAGTATACCTGTTCCCTGAGCAAATTGAAAAGCATTTTGCTCAAGATTTCTTGAAAAACGAATAAGGCGTCAGAGAATTGACTGCAATAAAAGCATTATCTGCGCGTAGCGTACATTAACCGATGTATAAAATTAATTCGTTTTTGAAGTTGGGATCAAAAACTGAAACTGTTCAAGCTGCTGAATTAGTTTTGAGCGACTTCAATGAAAAACAATTATTCTTAAAAGATCACCCGAGTATTCATAGTAAATGTTTGCATGGTGCTGCAATTTTCTTCAATAGGTGTTTTCCGAAAAGGTCACACACTCACACTTAGCAACACAATTGCGGAAACATTACAATAATTTGGGTTACCTTCTCAAGTCACTTTTGCATAATGAAATATGCATTAACTCTGAGAAAGACTAATAAAAAAATAATTTAACGTTGAGTAAAGTAAATTTTCTAATTGGATTTTTTTTAGGTAAGTGAATTTTTGGATATAACTTCAATTATTTCAATTTGTTTAAATCAAACGGTAGTCAATGACGGGATCATATAGAGCGACAGCCATTGAGTTAAGTACTTTTGAAAATATTTTAAGCTCAAGAGCAGTAAATCAAAATAAGTCCAACTACATGTTTGGAAATACTTCACGAAAGTCCGAGGCGAAAATGGGCATTTCTATGACGATAAGGTACCCTTCATTTTCGTACACCATGCAAATCTCAAATACCTATGAATATATTTTTCGAAATGACACTCGAAAAATACCTCACTCAGCCCGTTCTTACACCTATATTTATTCAAATTGGATGTATCACACCAACACTTCACCAATGCGACAGAAATCTACCCGAAGGTTGATTTAATTCATAACACCAGAAAATAAAATCCTTTCACCACTTATCATGCATTAAGGTCTCATTAATATAATATATTTGTGTAGGAAGTTTTAGGAACCTTATTTGGCATCGAAGAATATTAACTGAGCACCACCAAAGAATGTTGGAAAATGGTCACTTGGTTTCCGAGTAAAATTTACTCATAAAAAACCATAATGTGGTGTGTCTCCTCTCATTCCCTCCCCTGCTTAAGCCCGTCACGACTGCCGTGGCGCCTTACACTTCGTAACTTCACTTCCCCCTTCCTGCCTTCTGGCCCATTCTACCACCTTCTAGACTACAGCCCCACTTCCACTAAGTCCTTCTCTCCCCGAATCACGCATATCCGTCCCTTGAGCACACGAATTCGTGACAGTATTCCGCAGCGAAAAGCATTCGTGACCCTTCCGCCGCCTACCCATCGCCGCTGGCCAGCTGGGAAATCAAGAAAATTGCCGAAGGGAGTAAAAAATGGTAAGCGGATGGTGGGTGAAAAAATATTCTCTATAGTCATATGGAGATGATGAAGTGAAGTGGATTGGGCGGAAGAAAGTAAGTGCTGCGTATGGGGAACACAGTCGACTGGCAATTTTAATAAGAGGTTCGGTTATACGCTGGTCAACGAAGGGATCGGTCTCCAGACAGTGGAAACATTGGATTATAGATAAATGCAGATAAATAAACCCAGCTTCAATAATTTGACCATACACAAATTGAATATACTTGTTGTAATAACTAACAAAAAAGTCATCCTATTTTGTCAGTGAGATGATACAACTAGCCTTCAAGATTTTCATAAACACCTGAAAAAATTATCTAAAAATAATGGTAGGCACATATTAATCGAGGATTGAAGTTATATACAGGTTATAAAATTTATTCTACGGCAGAAGTCATATCTCTGTAACAATCCGTCAAAGAAAATATTATTCGAGCTACACCAATATAAAAGCAAGACACGATCTTAAAAGCTCAGTTGACCTCAGAGTTGGTCACATTCAATACAGTGCCACGAGTGCATTTTGAGCCTTTGGTAGATCGTTTATTCCTAAATTTGAAATGAAAATAGATTCAGATTCAAAGTTGAGTACAATTCTATCACTCCAAAACTCAATATGAAGTACTTCACATTACCTAGAAAATTTATTGCTAAGAGGGTAGATATTCCGCTTGAATTAGCTGAAAAGATAAATATTTCCTCTCTAAAGCCTATTCCGCAGGAGACCAAATACATTACAGCGGAAGGATTAAATAACGCATGTAGAACCCATTAAGGAAATATAAGAAGAGAGAATAGGAACATAAAAAAGTATGTCTTATTTTAAATCCACAGGTCCGCATGATCTATTCGAAGGTTACGATACAAATAGGCTTATTAAAATTAAGTAATATATTTAATATGCAAGTAGTGAAACAAATTTAAGGGTATTCCTTCAACTGAACTGTAAACCTATTGTTAACAAGCTTGCAAAGAAATTCGCTTAAACTCATAAGGTCATTACTAATAGTTAACATAGACGCTCACCAGTAAAGATTAACATTCATCAGATTAGTGTATTCACAAAAAAGTCATACCTTGTATAATATCCTGAGTTGAACTCCAGTAGCTCGAGATTATTCACGTCCTTCATTCACGTCCATCAGGAATCCGTACCACTAACTGAAAGAGATAATATTTAAATGAACTTGTTAACGTAGTTGTAGAAGAATGCTCAGTGAGGAATCCCTCACTTTGCTGACTTTCTTTTTTGCTCTACTACTTCAACAACTACTAGGACTACTTAACCTATGATGGCATCGAAATAATAAAAAAAACATACTCTATCAAAATATCCAAGTCATATTGGTCTGGATTGCCAAATAAATATGAGGGAAATGAAAAAAAAACAATATTATAGGGATTGAAAGTCCATCCTATAAATAGTAATGAAAAGAGTGTTGTAGAAAAGGAGCAACGAAATTACGCCATGTAATAGAATAAAAGTGATACCAATAATAAGTTGGCTCGAAAAAAGTACTACACAATTTTACTCATTCAGCAGAAAACCTGTCAAATAATAAGTTGGTATATTGTATTTGAAACAACATAGTTTTAACCATCATCGCTCGTATACATATGTCCTTTTCCTCTCATTTTCGTAACCATCGATAGAAACTTCAGTAATATTCTCGTTTATATGTTTAGAAAAACTTTTTTTTTCAATTTTCATGCAATTTAACTCTGAATTATTAAAAAAAGGCCCTTTAGTGATAATAATGTGGAAAAATTTAAAACCTTCACAAAAATATATTTAAAGAATTTGTTAAAATGTTCTAAAACTAAATTTCAACTAAATGTAGACATTTTTGAACCAAAATAAGCCAAATTCCAATTGCTGGAAGTACATGGCGAGAGTAAATTCCGTGGACAATCGGAAGAAAACTTATGGGAAAAGACTTCCCCCGGCTCGGGAATGGACATTCCTAGAGTGGATTTCTCTCAGAAGGCGTGGGAAGACGGAGGAGTCATTCCACTTTGGAGTGGCCACATAGCACCATCTCTGTGGACCTACAGGGAAGTGAGAGATGAGAAGAAGAGGGTGAAAAAGGCAAATGGATGGAAGGTTCCCTATCTCTCTCTATCCGCCCCACTCTCTCCCTCTCTCCCTCTTCTCTCTTCTAGGACCCAACACTCACCCTTCGCAGCACGAGGGTAATAAATGATACCCATTTCGTCGGGGGCGGGGCCAGAGTACTCTAAAACAAAGGGTCGACCAGAGCACTGGTGGAGAGGGGAAGGAATTAAGTAAACTGCTTTTCTTTTTTTCGGATGAGGAGCAGAAGGGTGGCATATATCGTTTCCCTGAACGGAATGACTCGGAAACTAAGGGTGGGTCGGACACCCGCTGAGTTGGCTAGACAAACTGGGAGAACCACTAGCAGGGAAATGAACCTTTTGCCGCAAGCCACCCCCTTGCGAGGGGTATGATTTTTCATGCGAATGATGTTGTATGTTTCCTAGTGACGTGGATAAATCCCTCACTGAATAATTTTCAGCAGCAAGTAATCATTAGAGAAAGTGATATTATTGGTAAGGAATTAATGTATAGTATGGATGAAAAATAAAGATGGTGGTTGAATGCTGAGAAAATCCGAAGATTGATTCACTCCGTTTCTGTAACTAGCATAATGCATATGAAACTAAGTTGGAAATTTTCGGAATATCAAAATAAATTTGACCACTCGGATGGTTCAAAGGATTTATGCATTCTTTACGAATTTACTGTAAAACTTGAAAAGCTTTAAATAATGTCTGAAAATTTGAAACTCAAATAAACAGTATATACTTTCATTATCCTCAGTAGCACCCTAGTGCACGATAAAGGTCCAGAATCAGTACGTTGGTTAATTTTTTGGTGTTATAACATATTATAACTGATATGAGGAAATCTTTTGTCGTTAGAGCTATGAGTCGTGAAGATCATAAGAATTTAACTTACATGAATTCAGGTTATTTTTGAGGGACTTGGAAAAGTATTGTGTTTCACCTTGCGGGCCATTTTTTAAAAATGTTTTCTTATCGAAGTGAAATTATCGTTGGACCGTAGTTATTCCATTCCTAAATAAGACGAACATCGAACGATGCAATAAGAAGTACGAAATAAATGGAGATCGGGATGGGGCGGAGGCTAACGTACAGGCTTCCCACAGCGAAGGCCCGGGTTCAAATCCTGGAGACAACAAATATTTTTCAGTGGTATCCCGTACTTGAGTTGATTTGTGGAGAGTACTTTTAGTAAGCACGACGTTGGGCAGATGGGACGATAAACTGTGAACCCCTTGGCGCCTTTCGACAAAAGTATGCTAATACCAACGCCGGGTTTCTCTCCACACTTCCTTTCCCACCTAATGGCGCAAATGACCTTAGTTGTCGGTCGCCTCCCCGACAAAACCAACCAACCCAACCAAAGAAATAAATAATAATCAAATTTTTATACAATCAACTCTCATGACGGAAGTGAAAATTCATCGTGATCTGAAAATCACAAAGTAGCACACCACGAGAAGAATCGATGCAAGCCTACATGAAAAACGCACTTCCGAAGTACTCATTGGAAACAAGTATATCGGCCGAAAAATCTACCCAGTCGAGGGAAATGCCACGGAGCATGCTTTCTTCTTGAGGCAACATTTGGTAAACCTTTTGGGGACGATACACGAGCAACAAAAAAAAAGAAGGAAAGTAATAACATTCTGTAACCCTTGTCAGATCATTTAACCCTCTCTCCATCCACACATCCCAACAGCCTGGAATTCGGATGATGACTTCGGCAAGAATTCGACCCATCTCCGTCCCCGACATCAGTCCCATACCTCACTTGCCCGTGGAGCCGCTTAGGAGGGGAAAAACCTCTCAATCCTCACCTTTCGAAACAACTCCCACGTCCCATGCCCAAAGGAAAACTCAGCCGGTGAATCCCTATCATTCTTCACAGAGGCCAGGAGTCCCTTCCAATCTGGTCTCCACGGCCGAATTCCCACTCCTCAGGCGTCTCCACTCCGGAGCCAAAATACACACACACACACATACACCATCCAAAAGACGCACCGGCCGTCTTTGCAGCCATCTCTGTGAGTCAGTCACCCGACAGAAGTCACCTGCGCCCATTTCGCTGAAGGTGAAATATATCTCCCCCTCCCCCATCAGCCTGGGAGTCAGAGGAGATTTAAAAGCTGAATGATGAGGTGCGCGTACACGGGCGATGATTTCTAAGGTAGGTGATTAAAACAAAAATATTGGCGTCCTCTCCATGGCTTTCACTCTAACGACCCTAATTCTGTGAATTCAACCATTTTTTGACCGTGGACTAAAGGGGATTCGTTGAAAATCGCCCAAAATGAAAAGGAATTCGCGAAAGACAAGCTTTCAGAAGCAATTGAAAACAATTTTTGAGAATGGAATTGACTTCATTCCTTTAACCATGCCTTTACTTAAATTTTTGAATGACTGTGACATGAAATTATTCTCATGTTCGCCTTACAGTTTACGAATTGTCCATGTATGGAATAATTTTCTCTTCTGTTGCTTATAAATCATGTTAATGTATAAATTTTGACTTGAACGACGTACTAATGGGCACCCACTACTTCGCAGCTATTAGTAATTTATATGAGTCAATTTCTAGAACGGACACCTTGACATTTCAGTATTTTTTTAATTAAATAAGTTTCCTTAAAAACACAATACATCTCTCTTAATGAATAAATGATTTGGTGCGTACTATTTACCAAAATAATGATTGTTGTATTAGATTGTAAGGATCCAGTTACCAATAGAAGTTTACCCAAAAAACCTCAACTGAACGCCTGCATTCCACTTAATAGAATATTGAGAACAAAATTCAATTCATGCAATGGATCCACTCCCAAAGATCACTGCGGATGTAGTCAAAGATTTTATTGACGTGGAAATGAGCATCAGCAGTGAGAGTTCTTTAGGAGGCGAGAAACGAAGGAATTTGGTGGACGAAGTGATATGCCTGGAAGAAACCTCGTCGGAATGAGCGGAGGAGAGGAGGCATGGGAGCGGGGAAGGTTTAGGTACAAGAAGAGGATGAGGAGTGAGGGGAAGATTGTGGGAAGGAATGAGAAAAGTCGGGGGTGTCGGAGGTCAAATGGACCCACGATGGTGTCTCAGAGTGCGTGTCGGACAAGGGAGCCAATCAGCAGAGGGGCCTTGCCGAAGCCGAACAAACGCCGTCTACAAGGTGATCCCAAGGAGAGATAGGAGTGACGAAGACTGCCGCTAACCACCTCCCGGGAGCGACCAACGGCGCCAGTGAGAGACCTCCCAGAGGAGGGTGGGGTTGGCGGCAAAAGGAAGTAAACCAAAGGGAAGGGAAACGGTAGGGACAGAAGGATATCCAGCAAAGCGGTGCTGAGGGGAAGTTGGAAGATGAAATACATAATAAAGAAATACGAAATTAGCAGAAAAGCTGCGCTGATGTGGAATTCAAGCTGTTTTTAAGATAGGCTGGCTCAGGGCCTACGCAAATGAGGCAATGAAAAGAGGAATAAGAGAGTTGTGAGGGAGATAAGTGCTTACACAACTTCGTAAAAGGGACGGGAGCTCTTTGGCCGGCAACGAGCATCAATGTTACCTTAATAACAGGACGTTAAATATGACTACACGGTTATTACTAAATTGATACAATTCAAAATTAATTATTTCACCGAGATTACATGGGTGTACCCACGCCGTCAACAGCTGAAACAGGAAATGTTATATGCCACAGCTGGTGCGAGCAATTTACTATCCAGGAATAAAACGCTCGACGACTGAATCAATTAGGATACTGACAAACAGATGGGCTGACAAATTCTATTCCAACTAGTCATATGCCAAGATAGATATTTTATATTTTGAGTTTATCATACTCGGTGAATAGTGATTGACAGAATGAAATTTAAAACATTCATTTGATACGCGGCTGTGGCATTTTTTTTATTTTTCATAAAAAATGAATAATGAAATGGAGATAAATACTATATTGACAACGAAGAACAACATAAAATCAACCGCTCAAAAAATAATTAAATGACTTGAGTTGGACGGTTCAAAGTCCATTCTAAAGCAACCGTATAATTACCAAAGTTGTTATTGTATCCAGATTAAATATTCACCACTACGTCACATATCCACCTCCAAAATTATAAGTCCATAGTAAATATCAAATAACCAGATTAATTGCGCAAATTTTCCTCATTATCAGTAACAAAGTAAGAAGAGATCAGTGATTATTGGAAGACATTGTAAGTGTGAGAGAAAGAATAAAAGAGGTATGGAAAAACTCGAAATTGGGAACCGACCGAAAAGGAAAGATGGGTGAAAGAGTTGATGAGAGTGGAAGCTGGTGAAGAGAACCACTTCTCGCCTGCGTTCCACACATTCTTCTGGCGAGCCAGGAATTTCCATCGAGATACGAACCGAATGCCGAAGTAAAGACCTTCTTGGGCTTGAGAAAAGGATAATGATGCAGACGAGATGGGCCTCATCTGAAATTAATTTTTTTTTATCTTACTAGAAAGCGGGTGACATATCGTAAAATGTAAATTTTATGTCCTCATAAAGAAGTAAGTAGCAATGTATTAACGGAATGTCCAACCATAATGACGTCATTTAACAAATGGAAATACTCAATGGAAAATTGAATTTAGCAAAACTAATACCGGTATTTGTTAACAAAATGCGCTTCTCCAGAAGAGTTAGGACAAATTACAGATGACTAAACAAATACGTAAAGCAAATAAAATGTAAAATATAAGTGCTAACTAACTGATATTAAGGGCTAACTAACTTTTATCGCGAGGAACAGAGGAGTGTTCTGACAAAGTTCAAAGGAAATATGACAAAGGGTGTACTTTTTATCCAGAATTTGTGTAAAATGTTATACCGTCAGGTAATTCGCGGGATTTATAGAAGTATATTTTATTCTTTGGGGTAAATGAGAATTTAATACTCGATAAAATGCTCCCTTTGTCTGATGTAAGCATTCTTACAAAACAATATACAACACACTAAACAATTACTTGTCCCAAACCTGATTGCTTCAAAGGCCTGATTACAGTTTTCAATATTCATAGCATTTTTCCGAGTAATATCATCTTCTTTTTTACTCCATGTTAGGGATAATTAAAGGGAGCGAGATGTCCCGAAATTGTAAATCCCTCAATAGCCTTATTCTTTTGATCTCTAATTTTCATCGTGACCTAATTTTCTATACACCCCAACCCTTAATGAAGATAAAGACTACCGGAGTGTCTCACCTGCGGTTATGCTTAATCGAAAAATGAATTGAATACAATGGAATGGTTTAGAAATAGAGACAACATTAAACTCAACCAGTTTGACTTGATTTCTGTTTTGACTGTATCAATTTTTGAACCAAAGTCGAATGTAATACTCTAGAGAGAATTTAACTAAAGGTAACCTGATTATCTTATATTTTTACGCACTCTATAGTATATTTTTAAATAAACATTTTCAAAGAATCTTCTTTCACACAAATGGGCTCATAGCAATGGCACCCCTTCGTCCACATGATGATTCCCAGTTTCTACTACTTTCGATCTAAATATTAAAAATAAATACTACGGGAAAAAATAAAATTATCCTCTCTTTTATTATTAATGAGCAGAAATGTGTATAAAAATTAGTTCAATTCATTAATTCGGTGTCCACTTCTCAACTCTATATTTTGTGATGATTAGTGAAGAACGTCTTTAGTGATTTTGGAGCTGCAATACTATTCACTTAAGTGTGGCTCTATAAACTTAGCATCGTTTTCATTCATCCAAACTCCAATTGCTTCACCAAAGCGATTGTGTCTATAATTGTACATTAGAAAATGAAAAAGAATTCAAAACTCATAATTAAACGCTTATTATTGCACATGGGTGGTGCATAACTAGTTCACCTTCCGTTATTTCCATATTTTCGCAACTTTATGGATCGCGCCTAAAAAATGCAAAAATAATGACTGCAATGGCAAATATTTCTGTAAGATCTCAGTTATTTGAGTTGGGCATAATTTAATAATGGATTAGTTTTATTATCTCCCTCATTCCTGGGTTAGTAGAAAATTTGCCATTGGCCTAATTGCTGCTAACTCAATACGGAAATTATAACAAGTATTGATTTCATTGTATGGTATGGAAATTTGGAATGTATAATAAATGGTAATAATATTAAGTACATCCGATATTACAAAGGAACTTGGAATTAGTTATTACCACTGGTTCTACATTATGACTGTTTATTTTACCTAACCGATGAATTGAACCTTATAATCAATTAAGAACTAATATGTAATGGATCAAAATCATTGAGATGGTTTTGAGAAAACTAGGTCAGTCCCGAGCTTCAAAGAAAGCGTTTATTTACTTTCCCAGCCATCACGAAAAAAGCATAAAACGTGCACGCGAAGCAATTCATTAAATAAAGATTTAAATCATGATTTTCTTGATTACACCAGTTGTTAACATTTTGAATAACTAGTTCTCCGATCCGAATCCAACATAAAATCTGATACACGAATCTCCTTGTCTCAAATATATATATATATAAGGAAATACCTTGTCTTGCTTTAAAAATAAACAAAATGCAAGGGTAAAGTGGGTATTTTTTTCAAAATAAAAGATTCACAACTATTTCATATGATAACTGCGGAAGGGTGTACAGCAAGAAGGCTCAGGATTTTTCCACAAAGATCGTGGGGAATACTAGGGGAGCAATATGAATAATATTGAATCACAGATATGAAACATACGCATGTATTTCTCCAGATTTCCCAATATATCTATTCATCTCTCCCCTTGCATTCATTTCACGCCGTTCGTGAATTCCATGATCACCGCCCAATTCCAGGTATATTTCGTCCGTCTCCTTTCAGCCGCAATGTCTCACGACACGTGGGTAAACGTCAGCTGCCCGCCCAAGGTTTTAACCGCCGTAGGTAGGTCGAGCGCCTACCCCTCCCTCCACTCATTAATCAAACACCACTTGCCGTCATCCCACCCAAAGTTGCTTCTATGCCCTAGCATCAACTCCCTAAGTCTCGACCTCTCCTTCCCTTCGACCGTTTCCGGTGAGTTAATAATTTTTTAAACTGTCTTACAGCCTGGGACGCCTCAATTAATTCTAATGGTCGGAAGTCATTTATTTCTTTTTCTTTCGTGAGGTTATGATCATATGCGCTGAGGAGAGAAATGTTCCGAATACGAAGTCTATATAATGGGTTTGGGTAAACATATTCCTAGAAGAATATTAACAAAAACATACCATATAACCGTATTAAATGTATGAACATAAAAATTCCCTAATAAGTCTAATATTAACTAAAGCATGTTTTAAATATCAGAGTGAAATTGACAACATTATTTTAGTGCAGCAAGCGGGGGGGAATATTAGACCGCAACAAAATAAGAAATAATTGAGTCGCATCTTATAAACTGACACAATAAATACCATACTCGTATGTCTGAAAAACTGGTTTCTCTATTACTCAGGAGTCTGTAGCTAATTCATGTACAAGAAAATGAATAGTAAGGATTGCTCGAGCAACATTTATAGTCCAAATATATCATCACCAAAACGCATGATTGGACTGGAATCTTATCTCGGGAATTATGTTGTACCTCAAAATGCTAACAATGATGGAAATCAGCAGGATAAAGAATGAAAAGCACAAGGTTAATAAATATAAAATAAATGTAACTGTAGGGAAAATCCCAAAAATATTACACTCTCACGTAAACACTTGGCAGCTGAGTTATCGCGGAGTTAACATGACTCCTCAGCATACTTTCACCAAGTATTTTGTTTTCCATCGAAAGTTTTCATTAGCCAATTTCACAATTATGAGACATCACTAGCAGAGATTTTATCGATAGACGATTCTCACACTCAATTTGGGGACACTACGAAGGTCGAGTGCATCTGCTACAGGGACCTCTGTCCCTTTGACCCCTTTCGTGGGATCATCCTTCAGTGCGCGTGTTCTGTGAACTTGAGAGCGACGCTCGATTTAGGAGCGCGTCCCGGCACGCGACCTCGCACGCGGACGGGTCAGACATTCGATCCTTCCGGTCTCTCAGCACTTCCGTGTAGCCATACGACGCCCACTGACGCCCACATTTATCAATAGACTTTGTAAGACCCACTGTGCAGGATGAGAAGCAATGAAAGCTTCGCAGAAAGATTTATCATTTTATCCCGAGTGATACTCGCCCCCAAGTCAACAAGGAGACAAATTCCATAGACCCTAATGCGAATAAGGGTTCACACCATTATATTTTCTCAAAATAGGAGTCAGCAGATACAAGCATGATAAATATAGCGGGATCATTTGCTGAATAACTTTGTGTTTCATATTTTTTTAGATTTGTCAAGCTCTGGTATCTTGCAACTAGAAATGTTGGGCATGAAGTATTTTGAAGAGCATCTTGGCACAATGTTTTGCAACTGCAATCTACACTGCTTTTTCCTGTCTACCTTAAATATTTTAACAATAAATATATAACTAACTGGAGGCTAGCTGTCTCTAAGTTGCCGACTGCGAACTGAATGAGCATTACAAGATGCCTACCAGAAGAATCCTAAAGCTAGTGGCTCGAATTTCATCTGCGAGGAAGGTAGGATGTTTTGTAAACGATCAATCAACTGATCGATAGTGCATCGCACGGAAATGTTTAATGTCACTTGGGTATACTTGGAAATGGATATCTCCTCACAAATTAATAAAAACTCACTCTTGACTATCTCACATGCCTTATTGAGACACCTTACCGTGAGTGTTGTACATAAAATTGTGCGTCAAGGTAAGTCATAGTAAAAAAATCAAATTGAGAATAGAATTTTGTAATAGTTTAAACTCAATTAACGAAATAATATGGAGATGAAAAACGTATTTTAGGCCCTAGAGGAAGGGTGTTCTGCGTCTTTGTGCATTTTATCAGAGTTAGTAAAATGCATATAAAGATTTCAACTTCGCCAAGTGCAAATTTTACATTTCATCAGCAGCTGGGTTTTTGAGGTCTTATTTTTTCAGGAAAATTCCAGGAGGGTCAATAATCTCTTTTGATATTTTGATGCATACATTTAATGAACTAAAAATGGTCAAACCCTTAAGAATTACCTATTCTTACGTATCAGAGGACGATGGAAAAAATATTTTCCATAATTTTCAGTTTTTCACCACTTTTTAATCGAGTAAAAAACTCGTATATGGCATGAAGTAAACCATTTGTAGCACGTTCACACTGATAGAGCGTTACGCCCCTGCTCATTTTCCCTGCATTGCTCGACCATTGAATTAAACATTTAGGGTATCATTGAACCACCTGTTTAAATAATTTCTAGTGCTATGAAAGGGAATTAGGTTGCATCAGATTACACTTCCTTTCGTTTCCGCACAATGACGAAGTTTCACGTAATGTATAAAGAAGGGTCCACTTATTCCTAAGAGAAGTGCTAGAATCTAAACAAATATTCATCGTCCAAGTTTATGTGAAGCAATTAAGGTAAAGAACCAAAGGTATGTTATTATTCACTGTATAATTTTGAAATATTAAGAAAAAATGAGCTGCATCGATGGTGGAAAATGAAACCCTGTAACAAGTCAGGATGAAGTGAGTAACATCTTCACACGAGCTCTTGATATCACCACTTCTACTCTGGTACTATCCCTTTTGGATATTTAATTTCACCATAACCTCCACCCATGGTGGTATCATCAGCGGACTAGGAACCGTCAACTCACGGCTCCGATCTGCAGCCTGTAACTTCATGCAATTCCATTATAACTGCCATTCCCTCCTCCCTTTCGGCTCTGGGGCATGTCCCCAAAGTGCATCCATACGACTTCCGGCCACGTTCCCAATCGCCGTTACCCACAACCCCCATAGTGCCAGGCACACACACACACGCATATAATAACCCAACCACCGTCCCATCCCACCATCAACCCTCTCACCCCTGTCCCCATCGCCCTTTCTCCCCTTCTAATTCACTGCTCCTCTCCCAAGTCATGCCCCCCCACACTCACTTCAATCTCCCACACCCTCGTGCGGCATTTGTCCCTACCCAGCCTCCCACAGCTATCCACGAAACTCCACTCTAATCCTAGCAATCCCGCATCTCCTTATCCTCTCTGGGGCGACCGTCACGTCGATACTCCAGTTGAGGTACCAAGTGAGACGTCCATTTAAGCGGCGACGGTATTTTTCGTCAAACTCGACCTATCTGGCTGCACCTCCTGTTCACCAACCTCCTCTCACTTCCATGCATTTAATTATCTTTAGATTTTTTAATTCGATTCTTTTGACTTATTGAAATGGGCGGTGACTTTTAAGGAACCTTTGCCCCATATGCAGGGACTCCGCATGGCTTGCTGCATTCCGTGACCGATGTGGGAGAGGGTGAAATAGTATCAACGCGTTTAATCAGTCATTTGAATGGCTTGTAGATGTTTCGAAACAAAGATTTCAGAAATTCTAGGGATACCATTGAAATCATTTTGATAGAATAGCACAAAATTACTATTTCTCTCTTATATTTTATTTTAGCATTGCGTGAATAGTTTGTCATACGACTTGTTAATAAAGTAAACTAAGCAATAACATGTCCTGAGTTGACGCCTCTGTGCATTGTAGGACTGCTTCATAATACTATGGAAACTGTTTTGGTGATTATGTTTAATTTTAGAAACGAAAGGATTCATTAAGAATTTAAAAATTTACTTTTACCTTATTTCCCATGTTTCTGTCGCTTCACAGGTACATAAATGTTTGTACAAGTGAAATAAGTGGGCAATGAATCAAAATTTCAAGAAGCATAACGATATACCTTAAACATTTTCATAAAATTATTGAATGAGTTCCATTAGCTGACCATAGAATCTTATTTTCAATAACAAAGAATTTATGATGAAAATAAAATTAACTCACTGTGATGTAGCCCTTCTTATGTTTTACGGCCTTAGTAATTATGGCAGATTCAACGAAATAATGAGCTCTTCTCGTGTCTCCTGCTAAAGATCACAATTAGATATGGAGGAAAACAGCAGCTTGGAAGAATGCAATATTGTTGCATAACATCAACAAGGTCAAACCGCCGCCATTATATGACCCTGCATACCGAATAATAGAAATGATTTCTGTCCTGATGCCTCTGCTCCAATTTTGGGTTGTAGAGTGTGCACTGCATTCGGCTAAAGTAGCCAAGTCATCGCCTTCCTTTCCAATTCTGCGTTTGAAAGTTTCATCTGCTCTACCCGCCAGCCCCAACAACACTAGCCGACCCTTTCGAACGTACCCTCTCGACCGTACCCCAAGGGACACGGTCTCTGGATCCCATTGTCGACAAAACACCCCTTCGCCCCCCCTGCCGAACCGCCTAGCTTCCAAACATGAACCCATCCCCACTCAACTGCCATTTAACGTTCCCCTTCCCAGTCGCATCTCCATTCCAAAATACCCTTCTCCCTTTCACTCGCTAGCCAAGCGGTGTGCTTCAGTGAGTAAGCTGGTGAGTGTGGCTGATTGGAGAAGGAATTTGGGCGCGTGCGAATGATTTTCGACCCGAGGACCCAAGGATTTGGTCATACATCCACAGGGGTCGTGTCCTGAGGCATTGCACAAGGCTCTCAATCCTGCTTTGGCATGATATAAATTATAGATATGAGAAATTAGTTTCAATGGTATTATATGTTGTCAACTTGCTTGTCCATGAAGAACTTTCCTCATGATTCTGATTGTATTCATATGCTCTTCTGAAAACAGCTGTAAAACGTTTTTTAACTAAATGGCACTAAAATAGTTCTTTCTAATGTAATAACAGTATCCTATACATGGAATCCAATATAATATAATACATACGATCGAGCATATGTAGTTCTCCGCCTACCATATAATGACTTGAGAAGGAAGAATGTTACCGAAGGAGTGAAAATGAACTGAGTGGTTTCAGATGGCGAGAAGAAATTGGAACGACCTGAAGTGACGATAGGTTAGGAAACGGCAGTTTTTCATTGTTCCAACAAGTGCCTAAAAAAACTTTATAATTGTCGTGGGTTTTGCAAATCAAAATCGATAATAATTTATATACCTAATACCATTTGCCAAAATCTAATACCTGAATCACATATGCAAGGTAAAAATCGTGAACGTCGAAAACGAAAAGATCTTATAATTCTTGTGAATAGGATAGCTGTATACCGAGCCATCATTTGGATCAAAATGGTCGATGTCACTTTTAATATTCAATTAGAATGAAAATCTTTTCCACACAAATTCTATAAAAAGGAATATTTAAGGTACAAAAACAAATTGAATGAATTATTATTCCATTTCTACCCCATTATCCTTAATATTTTTTCACGCCAAACCTACAGAATTCGTGTTTTTCAGTTCATAGCTGTTTCCATTGACCATCTCTTTTGTATCTACCACTCCGTGGCAGCAGCCCCCTGGGCGAGTCTGGAACGAAGGGGAGACCCGATACTAAGGTGTGGCGACGCGAACACTATAAAATGCAAATGGCACTCTTGTGATTTCGTATTCCCGTCGTCTCCCTGAACCATGAATCACTTCAATTGGATTTCAAAAGACCTCTTCGATAAACATCGGCCTTTGTGAGATTCAAAAGCAACATGCTCGTCTGAATGAGAGGAATGAACTGGCTGGTAGCACACTTGCGGGTCCTTCCCATTGTAGAGAAGCTGGCGGTAAGATGCGTGGTTAGGGAACGTTAATTTGAAATGGTTTGTGGGTAGAATAATCCGATCAGTTAAATTTATTATCCCTGCGGCGTGAGGGTCACTGAGGGGAAGCTGCCAATCTTCCTTGGGGTAGCTTCTGTTTTGAGGCGAGGGCTCTGGGTGGTGTGAATGAAATAGAGCATTGGAGCCGTAGGCGTGTCATTCGACACTAAGTGTCGCAGAGGAGGAAAACAAATTAGTGAGTAGGAGGTAGGATGTGAATCGATACTTTGGAGGTTACACTAATGCATTATAATCCAAAGTGAACCCACAAAATAGAACTCGACCCGCTCAGTTTTTGAAGAATATACACGCATTTTTCAAACTGTCCAAATGTTTTCATGGTGCACTATCGCTCAATAGTGCACTTCCTCTCTTTGGTGCCCTTTACTATATTATTTCAATATCGTGGACCAACAACATACCTTTGAATTTGAATTTTCTATTTGGATTTGAATTAAAAACGTCACCGATCTATGGTATCTACATTTCTCTAACATGTTGCCTCATTTCTAATTATCGCTTCATAAATTATTACCACACCTCTCCTTAGCCATCTTCCTTTATCTGAGTATATCCCTTTTATATAGCGTGATTCTCCTCTTTGTGGTCCTCATTATGTACGCTATAGATTGAGAGGAAATCAGGATAGTACTACAAATCAAATTGAGAAAACGTTACAAGAAGTACCCTTCTTAGACTAACGCCGATTCTAAAAACTTTACATAAAACGTTGAACGAGTATCGTATGTAAATGAATTAGTAGCACAGAAAATATACGAGGAAAGCGCTCCCAAGAGACCAAAGTAGAGTAATATTAGGCGGAGCATTTGCTATCAGGGAATTAGGAAGAAAGGACGATAAAAATGGAGTAGAAGACTTAAGTTTTCAAATTAAAATTCCTATGATAAAGCCAAACCATAAATTTTGTCGAGAGAGGTAATGAATCAAGCGCCAGCGTAAGAGTGTGGCTGAAACAATGTCACGAACTTTACAATGGAATAAATTTTACTAAAGTTGATATATAATTAAAATAACAATCATGGCATTCTAGACGAGAATCAAGCAAATAGAAACAAGATGACCTGCATAACAAATGTAACAAGAATACGTTTGTATAGAGGTAAAGATTAGCCAATGAGAGATATTTAATGTATGTGTAAATACTCTTGTTTTGGGTAAGCATACATGTATAAAAGTCACGTACATGGTAGAAGAAAACTCAACCCAAACTCATCCAGAATTTTCAGGAAAGGATTCCAGGTACATATCATTGATTGACACTATTTCACCTTCCTGAGAAGTATCCTTTTGGTATTTATTTTCATTTTCTTTTTCCATTATATCACCTAGCGTAAAGTATCATTTACTCTTTCACTGAATTCCTTGAAAGGTGAGTTGTAACTCTTGCAAATGTCACGGAAATACCGAAATACCCAAAACAATCGAACGCTAAGCCTCTCGGGGAAAAGAATGAGATTTACTTGGCATGCTAAATAAAGTCGGAGGTAACAAGCTCTTAGGGATTGGTCGAAATCTCCAGATTTTGGAACCGATCCAAACATTAGGGATTTCGGCAATGGAAAGGCGAGTCGGGGGGGGGAAGGGTGGTGGTAGCGAAAAAGAAATCCTTTTTGAGGGGTCGAGGGGATCACTACGGGAACACGGGGACAAACGAAGCAGAGGGTGGGTCAAAAGACTAAAAGGTGGACAGGAAGACTATGGAGTTGGAACTAGGTTTAAAAAATACATAAACAGAATAAGGGCGGAAATGGATGGTCTCCGTAAATTCCACAAATGAAGGTGGAAAAACCGAGAGGAAAACGGCCGGGAGGTATGCGTCGGGTGGTATATGTACGACGACGGCCAAAGGCAAATATATAAATAAAGAATTAGCCGTTAGAAATTCCGGGTTCCTGGATTTAAATGTACAGCGAGTCCGCCGGGTTGCGTGTCTCCCGGGATAATCCAATAAGCATTGGCTGGAGGGAAGAAAGAATGGGAGGATTTGGGCGAAAGGTCAAGCGGGAGGGACAGGGGAAGACATGAAGCGGAATTAAAATGTGGTGCAGGACAACCGTGGAGAAAAACGGACGATAAATATCCACTGGTCTCCCGAGAGAGCGGAAATTGCGCCGTCTAGCGGCACCGCTTCAGCATTCAAAACGCATTTCCAGGCTGAGATTAAAACGACCCACCGTGTCCCGAATGGACAAAGTTCGTATTTGTTTCTCCTTTTCAATTGTCACAGCCTGAATCACACGTGATTCAAGGGAAGAGAACATGTACACTCGATACACGGCAGTAGAATTTCAAAATATACGTAGAATATGAGAAGATCTATATGCACGTAATACATGTATTATATAGGTACATATGTTATAGAATCCGAGCACTTCAATACTACTCTCTTATTTGATACCAAAGGAAGTGAATGCTTTCATTATTTGCCACATTAGCCGCATTTATTCCATCGGATTGCATTATAATATAAGGAACACTGGTTTTGACATTAATTGTGAAGTATCAGTGGCTTAATAATTGTGCACTTTTGATACATTATCAAATTTGAAACTTGTCATGCTTGTTCTCGACAGGCTATAGGAATCAGGAGTATGCCAATTAATCAATCTCAAACTATTTCAAATATAACTCTTGAGACTTGAAATAAGGTCTTCCCAACGATGCTGAACTACGTAGACAAAGTCACTCTTTAATTAGCTATTGGATCAAGTTTTGTACTCCTATTCCTAAAGCAGGGTAGTTGCGGCTAATTTTAAACAATGTTAGTAATTTTGCCGTAAACAGACTCAAAAATGCAGTAATTAAAAATTCAATAGGAGCAAGCCCTAGGGGACTTTCAAAAGATGCTCACAAGAGTGGACCCAGAGGTGAGGTAGTTGGTGAAACTAAGAGAACGAGACGTGGGGGCGGAGAGGGATGAGGGAACGTGGAATGAGGGTCAGCGGACGGATTGGGATGGAGGACGCATTTGAATTTCTATTAGGGCCAGGATTAAATAAAGAGTCATTCCTCAACCACCCTCTGTTTGCACATCTCTCCCCTCCCAACGCCCCCCTCATTGTGTCTCTCCTTTTATTCCTCTCTTCGCCTTCCCCCTTAACCCCAACTCCCCCGTTTGCCTCATCTCTTGCGCGCACAGCTCTAGACCAACGCCCAAGGAGAGAACACTAATAGGGAGGAAAAGTTCTATGTGTGTTAGAAAAATTTCCATTTTCTCTGGAAAAGTATTGATCCTACCACCTAAAACTTTAGTCATATTTGATACAATTTTTTACATCAGTGGTCATGCAAATAGGCTCATGGCATGTGAACATGATTGGATTATATCAATCTACGAATAAAATATTAGTTGTATTTTTCAAACTGAAAAATTTGATTGCAGTAAGCATTTAACGAAAACTAGAGACAATAATAGCAATGCTCCTTTTCCTTTACAAAACAAGTCAAAGTCTCACATTCTAAGACATATGCCCTACTTTATGCGAGTGAAGTTGCGGAGATCTTCTTAGTATTTTTTTGCATGATTCAATAAAACTCATCCAAGAAATGTATACATTACCAGAAACGTTATAACTGTTACAAAATGAAGATAAAAAATTTGGTCTCGAAGGGTCAGACTTCATGAATAAATGCTTTTTACATAATTTTGAGTTTATTTCAGGCATACCCCTCGTTTTATTATTATCACCAACAAAACGCTAATATCATTATAATCATAACTTTATATAGAGGGAAGCGTTTTTTGGCGAATAACAAAACAGAGATTATGCTTTAAATAAACTCAAAGTTATATACATATATATATATATATATATATATATATATATATATATATATATATATGTATAATTTAGAAACATTTAATACGATAGAATAGAACAAAAATTAGACAATATAGAAAGATTAATGTATCCGAAATTTAAATAATCCAAATTTCATTTTGAGAGATTTTCTACAAATATCATTGAGAATAGATGCATTTTCCAATGTATCAATATTCTTACTTCACTATCTTCTATTAGCAGAAAAAACATGCATGCTCATTCTCTGTCTTTTTCATGTTTCCTTGCATTGCGAATATAGCCCTAAGGAAATGAGTTCGAAGAAAATTCATTATGAAGAAATGCAGTGTCATTTACCCATGAGGTTCTTCAACAAAATTCTGCGACCGTTTAAACGAGCCTAAAAAAATGAGGGGAAGGGAGATCAGAAAGGGTGGTGCTACTGTAATGCCAATGGTCTAAAAAAAGAGAGGTGAAGAATACAGGGTAGAGGTCTCCAAGGGGAATAAGGGGCGAATTCAAAAGGAACAGAAGAAGACCGAGACGGGGGATTTAATTGAGCCGTTAGGGAGCGTACAAGGAAAACGCGGAGTCACCGAATTAATTTAATTTGCGTCGGCAGTACCCTTCTCCATCTCCATATCCCCGCGATCCCCTTCCGGTAGCTGGGTGCTATGGGAGGGGCGAATTGGGTGACATGAAAGGGTGGTATTCGAGGGGAGGAGAAGGAGTAAGGCGAGAAAGGCAGGAACGACAGTGCGAAAGGATGGATATAGAAGCCAGGGGCAGTGAAGAGGGGCATGCAGCAAGCAGGGCTACAAAAACCTAAGACTTCATCTCGTGGGACGAGATTGAACTACAGTAATCCTTGGAGAATAAATATTCTCTTTTAAAAGTTTTTTCAATTCTACTGAAGTCACATAAAACTAGGAAATTTCAATGGTTAATGGTTTAAAGATGACCTAAGGGAAGTGACTGATGGGTCAGAATTCTCCAGGAGGAAGTTACGTCATTTCACGTTGTCACGAAAGAAAAATAAATCCTAAAAGCTCAAATAAACTATTACAAATTAATTTTCTTATTAGAGTCTTTATATCTCACTGAGAAGATTATAGGGGCAATAGGGGACCAAAAATGGTTACTGTTTGTAGATGGGAACAATATGAAGCAAAATATTATAATAAATTGCGTGGACTTAACTAATGAGCCAAAGCAAAATCAAGTTCAATGAGAGAAGAGAAGCATAACATGACTTCGATCATTTAATTTAACATGTAAATATGAATCATTGTGTTTGTTCCACTTTCACGCGGGGTCATTCTCTGGAGTTGCTTTATTATTTTATTCTGTGGTTCACGATATCTTCGTTTCGCTTCGATTGAAAAGAATTAAGCCTGCACTTTTACAATTAATAAATTCCTATTGGAAAATGAACTTCAAGTTTTCCCTTCTCATATCGTGAAATAATTCCACCATATCACATGCATTACCTTAACCTGTATAACGATCTTTTTGTTACCATTGGGTGACTGACCTCATTATTATATAATACCCGTTATTCGCTATACGTATGATATTTTCACCCAACTATTCGCATGTGTACTGCAGGGTAATGACTTACAATATTCTTATTTCTCAAAGCTTAATGCCATGCCTCTAGAGTGTCTTAAAATGTAAAGGGTCATGACTTTTAATGTAAAGTTACATTTTATAAATGCATCGATACTATCAGCTTTACGACTTATTTAGTTTAAAATGCATTATTTTGCGGTTAAATTTGATAGTATTTAGTATACTCTTGCTTAATAATTTGCGCAAATATTACTCTTTCATTTATCCCTCAAGAATGAGGCTTCACTGTCGCCATGTGCTCCAAAGAGTATGTCGGGGATTTGCTTTCGAGTAGCCACGTTAGGCCTCTGGATACCATGTAGCGTGGTTCTTCGATGCATACCCAGGACGATGGACCCAGAACAGGACAGGATCCAATAATGATGTGATCGATTTTAGTCTTTTTTACAATGGTCAACAGTTATTGCTGCGTGTAGGATATAATTTATCGTCTGAGGTTCATTCTATGCCATAAATAGTGCCACATGGATGATAACGCATTTAAACAGTTTGCACTGGACTTTTTGATTAAAATTGAACACAAAAACCTTTGAGAAGCCACTGAAACCCTAATTCAAACATTTAGAATGGTAATATAAGGGTTTTTATTTCCAACTGCAATGCATTTGAATCTGCTACAATTAATGGCATGACTGTTTTGATAGCATGATCAAACCACGATTCCGGAAAAGTAGACAAAGGAAGAGGTGGTTGACAAATGGGAGACGAAGTAAAAAATTAATAATGAAGCGTCGGACCAATTAATCCCCCTCATCGCTTGCAACCGAGAATCCAAATTTCCAATCGGAGATCCTATGGAGATGAGAAGAGAAGAATGAAGCATAGGTTGAAACAAAAACGAGCGATCACCAATACTCGACTTGGTCTCCGTTCCTATTCCATGCACCCCCCTCCCCCCATCCTATCCCGGGCCACCTCCCCTCACCCCCGTGATCGAAACTGCTGATTATAATTTGCATCGCTAATCTGATTCCCAGAGGTTGAAATATCGTGTGGGTCATTGTCGTATTGTAGGCGGAGATGGGAAGGATAGGTAGGGAGACGGGTGAGAAGGGGTGGAAAACAGGGGAAATGAGGGGCAGGAATTGGAAAATAATAGTCCCATGGAAGCCCAATGCCGAGAGAGTTCTTGAACGTAAGGGGTTTGCTCACATGGAGCGCGATGATAAAAAGGGCACGTGTCTCGCCTATGGATAAAAAAGTAAGTCCCACAGCAGGAGGAGGGGTAATTGATGGAAAGAACCGAATGCACTTCGGTTCCTTCCATCAATTACTCGAAAGGGACATCCACTCCCGCAGTATTTGTGATAATAAGTATTGGTGTTATTCAATCTAGGAATGACTTTCTTTATTTTCCATTATGCGATACAGAGGAGAATATTTTTTCCAAAAAGAATCGACTCGAATATTGATGTTTTATCAGTTCTCTGAGAGCATGTTAATACCAAATTCCCACTATGGTTGTCTCTTTTCTCAGTACGCGTGTTTTCTATAGTGAACGCTGAAGTACCGCCAGGTAAAAATCCAAATATGAAAGTTCAAGAGAGTATCGTTATAGTTTTTATACCAACATTTAACTAATTTAGAGTAATCGCTACGGATTGAGTCATTCAATTTAAAATTAACTCCAATTGGACAACGGATACCTGTACACTCGGCAATATGTAAGTGACGAAAAACTATACGGCAGTATTAGATAAATGAAGTCTGAATCCTAATGACGAATTACGAATTATCAATTTTAAGCATGATTTGTCAAAGAAGAAAACATATGTTGGATATAATTTGTATACAGTAAGTTTATAATATCATTCATGAATATCCCCTTCTCTTGGGCGTGTCAAGTGAAAAAGATACATACAATTTGGTATTCGTGTGTGTTTGTGTGCGTATACATACTATATATATATTTGTATGTATCGTATGCTGGGGCAGTCAGATGAAAACCGGACACTCGCCATAACACACAGTCCGATAAAAGCTAGAACCTAGGGTTTTACGCATCGATACTGCCATTGCTGTAGTAGGAGAACAGCATAGTGACAACTCTAGGCGCAAACAGTTGTTATGTCCTTGTTGGTGCGCGGGTGAGTGTTGTGTTCAATTGAGAGTGGGTGTTCGATTTTCATTTGAGCGCCTCTCGTGTGTGTGTGTGTTTATATATTTATTTATTTACACACATACATACACAAATTCCACACATTACGTACCTTTTCATATGTATGTATGGCTCAAATTTTCACTGATATCTATAATTTTAAAAGTCAAACTGAGAAAGGAAAAATAGAAACTAACAAACTAATAGAACTATCAAAATCTTATAAGCAAAGCAAAGTTTATTTTAAGATGGAAGGAGTTACGTTTGAGATCCTGAATAAACTCAATATGAGTACAAGTGCTGATGTAACTTTTACTCAATGAATCCCCGACAATATGTATAAGGCGACTTAGGATTTTTTTCACTAATTCGTGCAGAATATTCAAGTATATTCCGGTATAATTGGTCCAGCAACCATTTTTCCTCACACTCACTTTAATTTTAAAAAATAAACTAAAATATCAACTAACTGTCGTTCGAACACAATACACGTGTAGGATTGTCGATCTGCAGAGGAACATATGTTTCATTCAGATGGTCATACAATCACTGCGGTCCTCTCCTATTAATCAACACAATTTTTTGGATACGGTATTTTAAACTGACATGGAACAACCTTATTTATTAAATGTCAATTTATGTTTGATTGCAAGTTTTAAAAAGTATGGAATTGAAAGCTGAAATGAACGGTTGCGAGGGAGTGAATTTAAGAAAGTTGTAGATATAATACAAAACAATGGTAGAAGGGTAGCTAATAAGCCATGCGCAGCAAGTAGGGACGGCTCGGAGGAGGATAGGGAGGACGAGAATTAGGTGACGGAGGCGTTTTTGCTACAAAAGGAAACAAGCATTTAGCGTTACATTGCCGTCAGTTTTAATTGGGATTTACGCGCCGTACGGGGACATAAAGCATGTCTAACTCTCTTCTCTCTCTCTCTGTCTCCCTCTCTCTTTGGCCTCAAGAGACCTGCCTCCCGAAGTTCTCCAACCCCGTATTCTTCTTGGCGTCTCCCGCCCTCGTCCCGGTCGCCCCCGCCCACACCCCCGCCCTGCATCTCCCGACGGTGCAGCTCCGAACCCTTCCTCTCTCCAACCCCACACGGACTCACCGCTCCAAACTCACCCCCAACCCGGGCAACCCCTCCACCCGTTCCCATCCCCCTCCACTCTCTCTCTCTTTCCCACTCCCATACTCCCCCTCCCATCCGCCGTCGTGCTCATCCTTTGATTCTCCGCCTCATATCCTTCCTTCCTCCTCTCCAGCCCCATTCTTCACGTCCCCCCTGTCCTTCCTCGCCGAGCCTACTTTGTTTGTCTCCAAACAGATTCCAAACCTGTTTTCGCCACCTACATTCATGGGCAGAGCATATTCAGGTGAGGGCGGGAATGTGGTGAATACTTCTTCCCACTCAATATTATAGGAGGGTAAATCGGATGAAAAAAATCCATCGCCAGACAACATGGGTGGATACTAATTGAATTTCGCTATTCCGTACAAAAATTAAAGATATTCTCGTATATTCTACGAGTACTTCCCCAATATGACCGTTAGGGTTCCAGCGTAGAGGCAAAAATCACTCTCGGTAGAAATCTTGTTGATCCTTAGCATGAAGCATAAAAATTTTCCTTAGTATAAATACAACGTCAGCATTAGAGAGTTTAAAACTAAAATTGTTTCTGAAAGAATACATTTTGTTTTCACGAGTGGATTCCGAATTGGTTCGTTTCGTAACTTGGGCGTATTTCGTGGTTTGCGGCTCGTGGGGAAATCATGTCTCCTCGTTCATCCCGTGTAGCTGAGAGCATCTTCATCACTCTTGAACACGCCCACCAAGAAGAGCGTTAAGCCGCCGAACCGCGACATGGCTACCTCGGATAGATCCGCGACATAACTACCTGATCGCTCACCGCTCTCCCTTATCATAATTATTTATTCATAAACTATGTCACAAACATCGGATTTTGCATCATAAGTTGTTTTCTAGATTATTGGAAGAATCTTATTCTGATACTACGTCCTACATAGGAGGTTATAAAATTCGATAGAGGATGTCAGGTACAACATCCTAGCATCAAAAATATTTGGTTTACCACGAATATTCATTCACTAAAATTGTTAACTGATTTCACAGCTAACGTCGTTACACGTAAATAAATTCACCATTGGAACCTCAGGAAAGTATTCAGCGACAACGGTTTACACCCTGTTATTTTAAGAAAACAGTTGAAATGTCTAATTTTGCACAAAGAAGCAGATTTTATTACTTCAGAAACGGAATTATCAGTTGTTGAAAATACACGAAGTATGTAGTAAGCAGAAAAGAAATATCTGCTAATGGAATGATGACATAAGAGTTAAAAAACGCTCTATTTAGGCATACCTTTGGAATATATGTGCACTTGGACAGACGCTTGCAGGAATAGAGACCAATAGGAATACGTTGGGTGCAGACTAATGAATTTCGAATAAGATCATTAATTCAATTGTTTATTAAGCGTGGACCAATTGAAGATAAAATCATGAGTCTTTTGCCAAAACACTTTCGTTGTTTAAGTTTGTTTATAACGCTCCGAGGTTACTTTGATTTTATCAATAAAAAATTTATAGCTTCAGAGGATATAAATATACCTATTTAATAAAATCAAGGTTCTTAAAAATTGTTGAAATCTCTAAAATATGGCGGCCATCTCAAAATAGCTTACTATTCTCACACTCCTCCCATCTAAAACATTTACCATATCGTGAAATACTTAGTATCCGCTAACGAAGAAATAGTCTATAAAAGCTCAAAAATTCATTCAAACACTAAATACGTCATTTTTAGAAAATACTTTCTCGAGTTCATATTAAATTATTTACTTTGATTAAAGGAGTGAATGATTGATCTTCGCAAGGGAAAGGAATGTGCCCGTACACCAAAATAATAATTATTGAAAAATATTATATACTGCCAACACGCAGCCAAGTCAAAATAATCTAAAAACCAAAATGCCTTAACGATATCTACTCACTCGCACATTTGTAAACGTAAGCTACTGATTTTGATAACTTATTTTCTTTATTGAAATTTATTTATTGAATGCTAAACAATTCGTGATGAATCCGAAACTTAAAAAGCCACGCTAATTACGATGATATTTTTTTGGCTAATTTAAATAATAAACTATTCGTTTTATTTTTCAATTTTAATTACTTAAATTGTTATTTTAGGATTTCTTTTAATAAATTTCTTAAAATATATTACTTGCCTGGCAACAGAAAATAGTAAAATGCGATGCAAAACATTGTCTTTGAATTTCACTCCGACAGTATCCCACCATTTACAAAGTGGCCCCATTTGGTATTGCGTCACATGATCAGGATTAATCGGTCTCTGGTATCTTTTAGACAATTTTGTCGCGGACATTTCTGGATGATGAATAAAATTAGAAACATACTCAGGTAAAAAGTCATACTTGTGCATTAGAGAAACTTAACATGCGTACACTAAGCCTTTGAAACTTTCAAAATCAAAACCCTCTATAGCATCGACTTCCTGCAATACCTCAACACCTGCAAACAATAACGTTAACAGTCAACTTGTCAGCGTTAACTTTTACGTCAAACTTGCAATTCCGAAGCAAATTGGGTCTCCTTGCCTAATTTGGAAGAGTTTTCATTCAACCAACTTTCGTAGCAACAAAATGACCAAATTTCTTCTCCCTTAATTAACAAAAACGTGAATAACTACGAAAGAAAAATTTTTATTGTCTACATAAATTACACCTATAATTGTGGCACTAATATCATGCCTTAAAATATTCGGCTCATTACATTAAAGAGCCAAACCACCCCAAACAATTGCTTTAAAAAAATTAAAATTTCTGAGCTTTCGGATTCTATACATTCCATAAATATTAAATGAATATGCTTAAAAGAAAAAAAAGGGACACAAATATGCCATTGGGAAGGTACGTTACAAAATTTGGCTTTCTGGATAAAACTTTTTCCTTGTCACAAAAAAAGATACAAAAGACGTGTTAATGTTGCGTTCAATATACTAGTATGTTCTACAAACTGTGCTGCAACATGATTAATGAAATTTAAGATATATCAAGACAATTTTTATGCGTAATTTATTGCCAAGATGCAATCTGAGCCAGCGAAAGTTAAGGTTTCGAAATAAGGTAATATTCACGGCACACTTACACTTAAGTGAATGTTTTAATCTAAAGTAAAATGTCATGCACCATGCCCTATACATCTGGAATTAATTCTTACTCGTGACCCTATCAACTTAAGATCACGTAGGAAGATCAAGTTACACATTGAAAATTAATTTTGAAAAGCAATAAGAGAAAGTAATTTACGTAACAAATGTTTAATGAAAGAAAACATTAATTGTGCACATTATTATTCAAGATATTTATTAAAGATTAAATATGAAGAGTAACCGGATAACCTATGCAAAGAAAAGTGATCAAATGACTGCGGAATATCGTGATGCAATTGTTGGCGAAAATTCAACGAATTATGAACGATAGACGACTCGTTCAAATTTAATATTAAAAATAAACAAATGTAGCAAAAAATCAACTTATGGACTGCTAATTGTATGCGATAATATATAAATCAGCAATATCATGGAAGTAATCTGATATTTCATTGTGAACGACGTTTAGGTTCTAGACTTGTCAAAAACAGCCACGACGTTCTTCGAAGAGTCATGGACTACAGTTTACTCGTGTGTTACCTCCCATAAGCGAACTTTCTGCCCTCCTCCCTGCGTCTCGTACTCCTTTTTATCCTCGCGCTATCCTTCATCATCTACAACCTCTCAATCCCCTCTCTCGATCTCATCAATGTCAAGCCAGCTCGCCGCATTCCTGCCCCTAGTCTCGCCACCCCAGAAGACGTTCCACCTTTCCTCATCCCTAAATTCACTCCCCTTATCCTCCACTCCCGCGCGTGCATATACACCAGTGTCCAACCCCTTCCTCTGCCCTCCTTCGCTTCTCCCCCAGTCCCATCTCCTCTCGCCGTTCTGTGTCCACAGCGAAAGCGCCGACAGGTAATTGGGAGACATTCCTATAGGTCCTTTCAGTTCGGATGCTTAGCAAGCTGTCGGCGATTCCGAAAGGAAACACGCATTAAAAAAAACTGAAACAAAATGTGGTCGAAATTCCCCTCCGAGGTATTTCCCTCCCTACCCATCCCCCTTACTCCACGCTGCTACGTGTTCCTCCTGAACGTCGATGGGCCGGTCCGTTCTCGCCGGCCATCCCGTACGCCGAACACCGTCTTCCCCTACTCCTCCACCCACCTGGACTCCAGAATCAACCAACTCCGAAGAGAAACAAAAAGAAACGTATATCTCAAAGAGTTGAGTCCCCTTACCGTATTCCCTCTCTAACCATTCACCACTCCTACCACAATATAGGCAACCCTTTCCTCCTGACCCCTTCCACACTCTCCTTAATTCAAACCCGAGGAGAAAAAAGCTGATTTGGAGGACCTCTGCAACAAACTGGTATGGGATTTTTTTTGCCCACTCCTGCCCCCTCCTTATAAGATTACGGCCCACAGTTATTTCTTTTACTTTTATCTTTTTTTTCGTATTCTTCTTCTTACATCATAGAGTGTCCTCCTCTCCGAATCGAAGATCTTGTCGATCGCGTCCAAAAGGAGTCACTCTCGTTCCACTGATAATAAAAATAAAGAAGAGAAACCGCAACCCACTCGATTTCCTCCTTCTATCCTCTCTCTTTCTGACCATTCAAGCAGAAGTTTTGCTATTTACTTGATCGCGATAACCTTCCCCGATTACAACCCGCGAAGAAGACGAATTCGGAATGAGCATCTGCTTAGAACTGAGGAAAGGAGGCTTACGGCAAATGTATCATACCCATTAAAATACTGAAGGGCAGTTGAGGAACTTCTCAACAGTAAATTCAATTCGTTCATAAGAATAAATATAGTATGATAAATTCGTCACCGCCTGTGCCCTATTCACCACCAACACTCAACAGCAACAAAATACTTGCCTTCCTAACTGTACAAGTGTTTTGAAGATGTTCCACATGAATGAAAATTGTTCCAAAAATATATCGCCTAAATGTGAGTTAAAATATTACCATCAGATTAATTCCTCTGAGAAATGACAAATTGCTGCTAATAAGAACTTTATTTCGGCTATGAGAAGGGGAAAGGGGAAGTTACAACCAACAAAAATGATAAGAACATTAATATAAGGTGGAATAAAGCATATTCCGATGGTATTTATTGTTTTGTCGTATTTAAAGAGGTGCTTCTTGGCGTGGGGAGTGGAAGAGGCTGGTAAATACGCATTAGATATGGCAGGATACATGAATACTCTGGGTGGAAAAGCTCCCATCCAAATCTGTACTTTTTTCATACCAAACGTTTAAGGATAGCAGCAGGAAATACTGATCTAGGAGTGTTTTAGGTATTATATAATGCAGCGTATTTCCGTGCTACTGTATATAGTGTGAAATGAAGAATATCCAAAAAAAAGTAAGTAATGAGTTCCTAATTGACTGGAAAGGCTAAGAAAGATATTTCAATGATAGAACAAAATAGAAGTAGAATAATTTATATTTATGGGTTGCATTTTGAGGATTATTATTATAAGGTAATCTACCAGTTAAGGTAGGTTTTTGGATGGACACAACTGCCAAAGAAATATTTTGTGACTTCTAGCAAAGCAATCCAGCAACCTGCTCTACATCAGGTCCCTCTTCATCTCTGTGTACTTCCTTCCTACCTTCATCCCTATCCTGTTCCTGCCCTTTCCTCGTTTGCCTAACATTCTCCCTTCCATTACCAACTTCAACATCCCACTGCCGCTCAATACGCCTTTCATCCATTTTTCCCGCCTCCATAGGATTTCTCCCAACAAACCCCTCTCCTCGCCCACCATCCCTAGTACTTCCTCATTTATTTTGAGGATATCAAGTGGAGTTGACTATCATAAAGAAAACAATCGTGTCAACATAAAGAAGAAGATTGACTTGTTAAAGAGAATTCAGTACCGGAAATTCGGATTTCGGATAAAGTTAGGCCAATCTGTATTCTAATTCTAACTTTAATCCATTGAACGTAAGTGCCATAATGATTTTATGCGATCATTTATACTTATGCGATACAGGATCATTTTTAAAATGCAATGGTGGAGTAGTGTGCTCACCTCAGTCTCGGAGTTCTGTCAAGATTTTACCGAAATTCTCGGGTTCTGGTGTTGAAAACTTTCCCTCTTTAACCAAATCAGACTAATTATCGAAGACCATATATAAAATTTTCATTAACTAAGAAAATATATAGTTTAAATGCACACATTTCATTGGGCTAGGTAGGAACTAAAGAGAAGAGGAAGACAAGAAAAACCTTACGCCGGGATGTGTTAATCAGGTACAGAATACATGTGACGACTTTTACATCTCTGAGCAAACACCCCCGGATTAGCTACTTTGGTCCTACATTCAAATATTTATTAGAACAAACATTTACATTCTAATATTTAAATCACACGAATGATTAAAAGGCTGATTTTGGAGAAACCGAAACTGATGCATGTTATAAATGAAGGAAGGTAGTTTTTTCTGGGGAAAATAAAATTATTTTAGGCGACAGATAGTATTATGAGCAGGGAGAACATTAAATTCCACCATAACAGTATAGCAATGCAACAATTGCAAAGTGTAAAAAGTATTCGCCGAAACTGGGATTCAAAATCGGATCCCTTGATGTCATATAATCCCTTGATGATACCCATTCAAGCTACGAGGTGTCCTATTACACCCCGACAGTTAAGAGCTTTAAAGGAAGAAGATTTTGTGACGGAAATCCGTACACATAATGTCACAAGTAATCGTAGTCGTGCACATTACGCCAGAGTCCACGAGGTTAAAGGAAACGTTCGAGCACAGAGGTGTTTCGCGAACATACGGGTGCATTAGCGAATTACTCCGTTAAAAGTTACTGTTACGGCGTCACCCACAGTTTCTTTGAAGACAGTATAGAATGTACGAAGGATCCTGTCTCAAAGCAGTTTTATGCGATACATTTTAAACCCCTCTATCGTGGTAAAAACAATTCCCAAACCTCGTTTTAAGATTGTAGCAAACAAGCTAACTCTTTAAAAAACGTACACGAGAAAGCAGTCATCACGTTAGTTTTATATAATCTATAAGTACAGATCATCCTAATCGGGGAAAAATTCAACACATCGCGCATAATACAATGCACATGGTACAACATTAATAATAAGTTTATTCGCGGCTCAAGACGCAAAATATTAACTCACATAGGTATTTAAAACTATTTCAAAATACAGTTACAATTTCAACTCTCTAGATGAATGCCCAACCCATCTGAATGATTAAGGTTCTCCATCTGTTGATAAAATATTGAATTGTTTGAAACTGTGCATCTTATAAATAATTGTATGACCTTAAATTACACCAGGTATATTTGAATTCAATAATACGTAAACCTAGCTCAAATAATTAGATTGTAAATGTCAGCTTTTTTCAAATTTATTAGATCCGATTTCTTCTCCGATACCTTCCTTGGTATCGGTATTCCTTCCGATACCTTCTCTGGTAATGGGGTAATAAACTCAGCGTCCGATCACCTAACTTAACTAAGAGATTGTCTCTAAAATGTGCTGCATTATCGATGTTTTTCAAGACACTCATGAAGCATTCGGTAAAAAATTACCGAGTAGTACCAATTAAGATACATTCAGAAAAGAGACGTATATAGTACAACCGTTAGGAAGAAAAATATCGAAGGGTCTAATGAGTATACGTTCCGCATTATCCCAGGATTGTCCGTGAACACAGCGAGTGGAGCATGACATCCTGTCTCGCCTCAGACCATTCAATAACTTTTCTTCCATGTCAACGAGTAGCATTCAAGTCATTCCATAAACATTCCAAATTAGCAAAAAGACATATGCCCCATTCTAAATTTTGAAAATCTCATTACTTTAATAATTCATCGAAAATCAAGCAAAATAATCATTCTACTTTATTAATGAAATTGTTTTTTTAAGCTATCTAGTGGAAATATTCATCACCTCCTTAGAACTCCTCATGAATTATCTTCAAATATAAAATTCTAATAATATTGAGTTTGACCCTAGCATTAATAAAACGCTTTTCCAAGAAGTTGTCCTCAACATGAGATAGTGCTATGATTACAGATTAAAGCTTTAAACTTTCATTTTACCAAGAAAATTTTTACCCTGGACTAACATTGTAGTAAGGTAACAAGAAATATGAACAATCCGAAGTTCGTTGAAAGTTATTCAGCTTAAGTAAACGCAGATTTCATTGGTGTTAAATCCCAGTATTCATTTATCCGACGGAAAACAAATACGTTTCCATAAAATTTCACACCAAAAAGTCTATAATACCTAATAAGTAGAAATTATAACGAAAATAAGGACATGGACCTAACTAATTGCTCTTTTAATCTCCAGCGCGGGTCTCTTAAGAAGATTGATTGAGGCGGCGGATGTAAGACAAAGGGAGATGGCGCGATCAGGAGATGAGGAGGTGGGGAGGGAGCCGGCCGGGAAGTTTAGAAGGACAGAGGAATAAGAAGGTAGAGGGAGAAGTGGGGCGACGTGGGGTGCAAAAGCGATCGGGGTGGGAAGGGTGAAATACCGCGGTTAAACGGAAGAGGTAAAGACAGATCGCGCCCCTCAAAGCATGTGAAGGCCTCTCTCTCCCGAAGTTGAGGAAGGAGGGATGGTGGGGAGAGGACTGAAAGACATGGGAGGGGGATTAGGTCGGAGGGAGGAATGGAGGGAGCGAGGGAAAGAACAGCAAAGGTCTTTCATTAAGATCCGCCGACTGTTTGCCTGCGCCGCCCTGCCGATCGCTTTTTGGTTTCCATCCCCTTCTCCACTTCAATGGCATTCCTATAACCCTTTCATCGTCTGAATTTATTTTCCCCTCTCCGGTTTATCCCTCTCCTTCTCTTCCCTACTTCTGTGCTCCGTCTCTTGCGACTTTTCTCGCGCCTTCCATTCCGCTCTGATCCGCGCGTATCCACCGCAGCAGCGACACACAACCTCCGTTTCATCTTGTCAGCCCGAGCCTCTCCGCATTACTTCTACAAATGCCTAACGGTTTTCCGTATAATTAAAGTTGGAAATATTCTACTACTTGCGATTACAATGAAGAGATGAACTCCAGCCTCCCACACATTTCCTTGTCCATTAATGATAAATAATAAAATAAATCACAAGAAATAGTTCTCAATTTCATAGGACAACACTTTGGCCAGAGAGAATATGTTTAAATAAAATCATGACAAATTGAGAATAGGCTGAATACACCCTCTTGGTATTTGAAAGAAGAAAATGAAATATAAGAGAGAGGAAGAGGACTACATATAGAAAATAAAGTCATATTGTAGGTAGCCAGTCGGGTGTAATAATGTCAGAGAGTCCACCGAATATTTACTCAGTATTATTTGGATATCTTCTGCACCATGTGGGTATGATGTCTCTCCTTTGATCACTCAATGCATTTACTTTCATAGCCCTTAAGCAAGATCGAATACTTGGTCGAAAATTATTTTTTAATAATAACAGATAAATCAACGTACATACCTTTTAAGATCAATGTTCGTAACCGTAGCCTATTTTTAATTTTTGAATCCAATCCCACTATCTTTTATTCCTCAAAAATCTAATGAGAACACCTAAACCGCACTTAATAGTAAGCTATAATTAGGTAAGAAATATTTCATTGAAAATATTCCACATTTCTGTTTTACCCTTCCGATCGTCAGCTTGTCTATTTTGATTTGGAATTTGATTTATTTTGAACTTAATAATCTAAAATATCAATTACCATCACATAAAGAGCGATAAAAATGGCTGAGCATAATATAATAAGAGAATGTTTGCAACCAAATTGCATTTCTTTAAGTGGTGTGGAGAGACTTCACGTTGTACAATGAATAGCAACGTTCACTGGTGGAAAATAAGGCAAACAAAATATATTCAATTTTAATGAGAGTATAAACATCCAGCTTCGAAGTAAAATAGAGCGTAATGGCATAGCATTTCAGTGGGAAATCGGTGTCATTCCCTCACTGCGAACGCCGGCATATTCCACTTCATCCCATTCCTGCCAGCTAATTAACACCCTTTAATAGACGGGCAGAGAGAAAACTTCCTGGAACGGCCTGGCCTTATCAGCGCAGCGAGACTTATAAGGCCTGGCTAAACGTCTGAAGACGGCGTCACCACTGTCAATCAACCCCAGTCCCCTCCTACAGCGTCAGCTTACTCGCGGTCCGCCCCACAACAACTCACCCCCGCAGCCGCCGCGCCCCTGCTCCCCTTACCTAATGGCCACGCACGTACTCTATCCCACTCCCGCATCTTTCTTTGGACCAGAAACACAAAGCACACAAGATATATACCAGTATATCTAAGAGTATATAACATACAGGACATGTTACACGAGTAAATAATTTAAAAAATATGCATGTATGTAGGTACGAGTTAAGATATATTATTGTTATCTACTCTTTATGGTACGTTTTCAATGGACACAGACTATGGAACGATACATTTTTTGCCTCTTCTAACGAAAAACAACCTGACATCCTGCACTATGAAAACCCATCCTTTACTCCGAATACTTCCTTCCTCCCAGCATTTCGTACACCATCCATCCCCGCCAGCCTAACGTTCTCCGTTCTATCACACTCCTCCACATCTCACTTCCAATCATCTGTGTCAACATGCATTATTTCTGCGTCCTCTAGATTTCTCCCAACAGTCCCCTCTCCTTCACTCCAAGGCACCTCCTATAGTTTCTTTGCAACGTTAGGCATCCCTTCATTAATATGTTTCTTTTCTTCTATTATATCCGTCTCTCTGTCCACAAATAATTCCGCAAAGAGTATGTACAGCATGATGGTACTCCTTTCTTTTCGTCTCGGTTAATGCATCAAAAATTCAATTCCGTAACTGTCTACCCTATTTAATCCTCTCGAATCTGACGTTATACTTATTTGTACTAAATTATGATACAAATCCGCATCTTCTCTCAGGAAAGTGTGATTTTATCACGTTGTTCCTAGGATTGCGTCTACACATCATGTAGCTTAGGTGATATCTTATATTATTGTATTCCTGGAAATATTCGTGTAAGCCTATTGACGTATTTCAGCCAAGTTTTTCTTATGATTGAATCTAGTCTCCTGCAGAACTCTTTTGCTTTCTCCTCATGGTCATTTATTTTTCCTAATTTGCAATTTCCAACCTAACTACCATCTTTTGCTTCGCCTACCGTCATGTTCCAAACACCCATTGCTCTCAAAAATTTACTTCCAGGAACCCATGCAATATTTCTTCTAAATGATCGTATATCCTGTCAATCTCTTCCTTCATATGTTTGTTTGGTGAAATAAAGACATGAATATTGACTAAGATCGTTGGATCAGTTTTTATTCCTTCAAAAATAATACTCTATCACTCGCATGCTCTATGCTTACAAGGCTTCTTGGTATATTTTGGTTCGATACTTATTACCATCCCTTCCAACCTCTCTCCCCCTCCACTGTCTATTGCTCTAAATTATCGCTTCAAGAATCCCCACTATCTAACCATCTCTCCTCTTATAACGCTAAAATAGTTATATTTCTAATTTCTATCATTCGCTTTATATTTTCTAATTTCTCTGTCCATTGTACTACCATCCCAAATCATCATTCCAACTAGTTCCCTCCTCTTCTTTGTTTTCTCAGCTTCTGCTGTTGATTTCGCTCTCCCTTCTTGAAATGACGACTGAAGCCTAGCCTCTTCCGCAGCCAAGCAAGCACAATACACGGCTCAGTAGGATGAGTTCCGCAGTTGAAAGGCTAATACTCAGATCTAATGCCGTCATTGTTTAGTGGGGTGATTATTTAAAGTGGTTCCCCGTTGTCTTTTTTAAAAGTGTTTTTAATGTGACACCAAAACTCAAATGTCCATCGCGATGCTTGGGAATGGCTCCTCACTAAGGTATAGACACTGTGCGAAGTGCCCTCCGTTTGCCTCCTACCATTTGAACTAACTGGCATGGGTAGAATGAAATAACTCGCAGTATGGCGAAGATAGAGGCTCGCAGTGTGATTAAGTTCCTTCATTTGAAAGGATACAGTGCCCAGCAAATCAACATTGAAATGAAGGAAGTTTATGGATGTGACGGCCCGTCCTATGGAACAGTTGTGAGATGGAAAAGGAATTTTCAAACTGGCCATATGTTCCTCACAGACGATACAAAAAGTAGAAGACCATCACTCACGGACGAAGCTGCCACGGTGAAGAAAGTGGACGACTTTATCCTACTCGTATTAGACCGAAGGGCAATCATCCAAATGGTCATGAATGAGGCTGATCTTAGATACGACGGTGAGTGAAAAATTATTCACGAACAACTGCACGCGTCAAAGATGTCAGCTCGCCATTGCGACCATGATGCGACGGGTAATCAAAGAGATGTGGCTTTGAAATTTTGTCACATCCACCCTATTCTCTCGATAGCACCCCAAAAAACTTTTTCTTAATTCCACAACTCAGGAAACCACTACAGGAGTGGAAATTTGACAATACAAATGACGTCATTAAAGAGATGTCATTCGTCAATGGGTTTCAAATCAATCTGCCGAGTGCCAAAATGACGACCTTCGAAAAGCCAAGAAACGCTGGGAGAAATTTATAACTCTGAATGGTGGCTATGCAGAGAAGTCTTGAGAATAACAAATAAAAATTTTGAAGCATGAAGTTTTTATCTTTATTTTTGTTAACAATAATTAGTAATTAATTATTGGTAATTATAATAATAAGGTAATAATAAGTTGACGATACCCCCTTATGCGTGCCTGTGCGTGTGTATATATTCTTATATTCATGTATATATAAAATTATATATGTATATATGCATATGTATTTACATATACCCCATACATATAATAAATAAATAAAATATATCCATGTGAATTAATATATATTCGCTTGAATATGTGTGAGTTATATATGTGTGTATGTATGTTTATATATACACATGCATACATATACAAAAATTTTGTGAAAGTCTCACATACGTGTTTCTTTTCTTTTTTTGTGTTTCTGTGTTTTTGTGTTAGTTCGCTAGAGCTAACTTATTTATAAAAAATAATGCATACAATATATATTATACATTTTTTGGTTGATGTGTGCTATTATCGAAGACGATTCTGAGAAGAAATAGTGTCCGCCCACCTAAGTAAAAGAGTCACGACCTCAAAGACAAAGGAGAGAGGGGACGCAAAATTGTGAGGAGAGGAGGAGTGACTAGGGATGAGATCGAGGAGAGGGAGAAGGCGGGGTAGCTTCGGAGATGGGTTTTTTGGGTGGAGTAGCCACGCCGCCCGTGAGACGTGTGGGATGATGGGAGGGCGAGGGGAAGAGGCTGAGCCGGTTGGCCGGGCGGGCGAGAGTGAAGGTGGTGTGTGCCGACGCTGGGCGGCCGTGGCGTTGAGGGGGCCGCCGACGAGACCGCGAGGTCGCCGCCGTTGCTCGGAGCAGTGCCTCATTAAGGTCCTGGAGCGCCTCCCCTGCCCACCCCTCTCTCCCTCTCCCCAAGCCCCTCACTTCCTCTCTATAAGACCTGAGCCGCCGCCAAGTGGGCGCGAGAAGAAAAACAGGATCCGAAGGGGTGGGTGGTCCAGAGGGAGAAAGGGACTGACAAGGAGGGATGCTGGGAAAGGTAAGAAGGGCGAGGAGGAGAAAGGGAGGGATGGATAGGCAAAAGGCGGCGGAGGCTTTGAGATTAAAAGGCTCTCGGGTATGTATTAGAGGAGAGTGGATCAACTTCGTGGAGTGTCTAAATGGTTCTCAGGGTCAATTTTTGTTACTCGGATCAGAGGTACTTATACGTCTTTCTTGCATTTGTGTTTATTGTTTCTTTTTAAAATCTGGAACTGTGTAAGAATGAGATCCAACTGAATATTTTCACTGCATGGACGTCCTGAAATTATCTCCTGTTTACATGAGCTTTTGACATGAGTCACTGTTTTAATTCAGTCTATTTATTTCCCAATACCAACTCCAAGTTAAGGTTATAGATTTTTCCTGGCCTAACAAAGGATCCAAGTTGATCCCCAGGGTTTGTAAATATTTTAAGAAAGCCCACGGCCTATGTTGCTACTTTTAGTTGACCGCTTTCATTACAACCATCTGCGCAACCGATGGGATGTTGATCTGAGGAGCTCTTGACTGATTGGTTGAGAGAGACCTTGTTTTAATGCCGAGCCTGGCCCAATATTTGCTATCACGACTTTGCTAATGCGCCTATTGTGTGTACGTACGACGTTAGACCTTTTGATCCATCCGCAACGTATAGTGTAAGCCCCTAAATACTGTTTTAAGTCCATGAAGTAATCCTTACGCCAACGTGTTCTCAAACAATCAAATAAATAACGATGGTACTTTTTGATTAAAACTAATCATCGTCCTAAGTGGATCTGCAATTTTCTCCACAAAGGGATCATGCTTAAATTTAAATTAATTACTATATGAAGTTGCTAATGGTTTTACTAAGGCCATAAAAATAATTAGTACTAAGAGGGCTCACTGAAAGAAAGCAGAAGTAGGTGCTATCATGCCCATTACAGAGTGTCCGTTACAGAGTCTGTTACAGGTGTGTTGCCAGTAATCTGATAAATTTGAGATAACAGAATAGAATGATTTCCTTTAAGCTAAACAGTATACAGAGAAAAATGACAACTAACCTGCATCTAAAATGAGAGGCAAGATGGAGAATGCGCATGCAAAAGGAAAACTTGGACTGACGGACCAAGAATACAATAATAAAATGCAGCAACGCCGAACAATTGTAATGCCTTAAACTTTTCCCGTCACGCTCACCCTCCTTCATTGAGATAAACCTCACGATCCCCACCTTCGTTCTCTTTCATCACCCTTCACCCTTCTTGCGCCCCCACCGTCTCTCCTCACCTTTCTCTACCCGCAAGCGTCCTCCCTTTTGACTGGCTCTCCAGCCGCGAACACCAACTGGCGGCCCAAGAACACTCCCAAACCACGCCGAACTACGTCCCCCCATCGCTTTCTCTCCCCGCCAGCCACTCATACTCGTACTTCGTTCGCCTCCTACATATCTCAGCCGGGTACTCACACTCCACTTTCTCCCTCCTCGGCACCCCATCCCTCCACCTTGAATACTCGCGATATCCCACACTCACTCCCTCGCACTCCATAAAGGGAGGCCTGGGCACTGCATGGACCACCCAGAGTCTCGGCGGAGGCAGCGAAGACGGAGAGCTGCCTCAACTGGCGACCCCTCTCGACCCCGTCCTCCCCATTTATCCCCTCCCCCTCTCTCTTACTCTCTCTCTCTCACTCTCATTCTCTCGGGGGAGATATTATACCTTTTCCTTTCGGAAACTCACTACACTGCTTGCAGTCGTCGCCTCTCCCTTCTTTCCATATGCACCTTCGCCATGCGTGGACTGCCACTCTGCCAGTTGATCTCCACCCACTAAACTACCCATTCATTTCACGTTCCCGCATCTTACGACCCCGCCAACTCTCATTTCTTCCGCCCATGCCCTCGTTGAGAGTTGAAAATGAAACGCCCGAAGACAAAGGGTTGGCTGACTATGGTACACTTATCCGGGTAATTTTGCGGGATAGATAATTACCGAATGCTGAACTTGTTCAGTAAAAGGTGACCGTTTCTGCGTTGTTTGAGAAGAGTGCATGTCAAAATGTTTCTAAAGTGTAGACTTTATTCTCTTGGTGGAATAAACACTCTCTTATAGATACATATTTTATATGATGAGATTTTTTAAAGACTTTTATGGGGAAGTTTCTGAAATGAGTAATATCGGAGGATAAAAATCACTTAGGATATAATATTGCAATAAAAATATTATATTAATTGATATCTTGTTCATTTCATTTTTCACAGAGCAAAAGATGTAATTTAACTTTCCTCAGGCAAAGCCTGTCGACGGGACAACATAGGGACCTATTTATCTGAAATGTTTTCTATGCAATTGACAGGAATAAATTAGCTAATAATAATTATAGATGAAAACAAGGCTAAAATGAAATATTTTTATTGATCTTCCATCCCAATTGATAACAAATATTAAAAAAAATATATATATTTATATTTATAAAAATATATATAAATATATATATATCGATGATGCGGAAGTACTCACGAGAGCAATATAACTTTTGGACGGCACAATAGAACACAGAATAAAACAGATAACACGTAAAAGGACACTCACACTGTAGATGATTTAAGCTTTCGGCCTACTCCGAGGCCTTCTTCAGGTCAGACCTGAAGAAGGCCTCGGAGTAGGCCGAAAGCTTAAATCATCTACAGTGTGAGTGTCCTTTTACGTGTTATCTGTTTTATTCTGTGTTCTATTGTGTCGTCCAAAAGTTATATATATATATATATATATATATATATATATATATATATATATATATATATATATATATATATATATATATATTATCAGCAGCGGCAGCGGTAATCCATCCCAATATGGCCTACATCTCTCATTATATCCTGCCATTTATCACAATTATGTTATTCAAGTATCACTGAGAACTCTTAATCATCATGAAACTCACAAATGACCCTATAAGAAATCGAGAAAAGTGTCAGAGCCAGGAGCAATACACCAGTTCGTAATAATATCATATCAGATTTAATCTTTTGTGAATATTGAAGAAAGTTATAAGGGAAATCAGCATCACCAAGAACGACAAATCATTCTTACATCTTCGTTATTGCACGACCATTTGGTAACACATAGCTACATTACATTGTTAAATAGTTGAAAACTCGTCCACGGAAAATAAAAAAAATCATCACTAGAGATCATGTGCACAAGCGTATTTGCGGAACTAGACCCTTAAAGAGTGTAGAGAGAAAAAGAGATTCGTTGCGAGATGATCACTAACTATGCCGATGATGACGACCATAACGAGGGATGGATAATGACTCTTCTTTAGCTGCTCCATTAGATAGGAGGATGCGCTGTTGGGTTCAAGCAGTGGGGCCGTCAGAAAATGGGACCACCAAGGGGGAGAGAAAAGAGGGATGCGGAGAGAAAGCTGGGGAAAGGAGAGGTAGTCGGTGAAAGGGCAAAGGAATAAGGTGGAAGGCAGGGGCGGCATGGGTCAAAGAGGAGGAGAAGATATGTCGTGGACATACACAGAGGAAGAGATCGGACGACAAGTAAAATATGAGGCCGGAACTAATGAAACAGGGTTATACATATCTACACAAAATCGAGAAAAAGGTAAGGCAAAAATTATTAAGAAATGAGGAATTGTAAGATAAAATATTAAGCTAATACATTTCCTACTGAATGAATAGAAAAATATTGAAATAATAAATATCGACATGTGCATTTGTAATATGGAACTTTGAAAAGAATAAATCATTGCAGAAATAAGAAGAATACCCTATGGAAGGGTAAGTTTAGTGCCATAAATTAGTTTATAGCATAAATAATCCTTTGGGGCCAAAATGAAAAGATAAATTGCTTAAAGACTTGGTTAAATGATTATTCCAATATTTTCTAATGAAACGAGACATTGTTTAGCATAGGAAAGTTACTACCTTGGAACGATTAAATTACATAATCTCTATATTACAGGTTATCAATTCTGCATTACGGGTTATCAATCCGAGAATCGGTTTGCGGCAGCTTTTCAAAATAATCCTTGTCAATCATCTTCGTTCCCTCACAGCTCCTTGCGCTGACAATCCCTTCAAGGGTTTAAATTAATCACTTTTTAAATTAATTTTCTTAGAGATTCAATGTATTCGACGGAAAAGTAAGCTGTCTAAATTAAATAAACATTTCAGAAAAATGTTATTCTCAAATTCAAAAATATTGTCATCGTATTTTGAACTATCCGCATGCAATAAAATTTTCTATTCGTGAAAAAATAATCAACATATAGGAATCATATATTATATGTACATGAAACTTTGGGAAATGTTAAGAAGATGACGGACGAGAAGATTGTGGGCCAAAAATAAGAGATGAGCTTGTGTAGAAGATATAAAGAAAATAAGGATTTGTTGAAAAGAAGGATGAGTCCAGGATAAAGGTTTTTCCTAAAGATGTCTAGCAACGGGTGTAATTTCCTTGTCGTGACCGCAGTGGCACGCGCGGATAATTATCTTAAGGTAGAAAATCATTCTTTCTACTCTGTCACGGCTCTCATCGGATGGGAATGAAAAAAAAGCCAGCCGAATGCGGAAAAGATCTCTGTGCCAAAACTTGACCACATCCATAAAACCCGAAATGATAGGAACACATGCTCCCAAAGTGTCCAATTACGTGTAGCGGTTTGGAAAAATTACACACAACGGAAATTGTTCGTTAATGTAACATAACCGTCGTTTTTATCTGCAATAGAGAACCAGAATTATTTTAAGCATTGATGTTGAGACGTCATCCACAGTCGTTGGATGGATTATGTCTTACTAAGGTACATAATTATAGGTTTGTAGTTTGAAACAATTTAGGTGATGAATTTTAACACACACTCCCGTTAATGTTTCGATCCACATATCTTAGAAAGTAAATTCAAATTGACGTTGTTATGGCAATGGTTGGGATGGCAACTCTTACGATTTCATCATTATATAAGAATAATAATTACGTTTTAAGAATGCATCTAAAGATTTTCCGGAAGCTTCATGCAGTATTCCAATACTCCATAGAGTAATCACCCTTCAGCTACTAGCGGTCCCTCGACCATTTTCCCAATCTATCCGTATCTTGCATGGCGATTATTGAGAAGCATCAATCTTTATTAGCTAGTGGTAGGTGCAATTATTGCTTATGCTTGATTAAAAATATTGGTACTTTTCTTAAGGTTTTGGTTCCTAACATGCATGCCATTTTATAAACTCGAAAAACAACGAAGATGAGTTTATTTGGTAAATTCGAAGTTGGACATTGAAGAGTATTACTACCTAACCTGAAAGATACTATAATTCCTTATATTTAATTAGACAATGCGATAATTCAATGTCAAAACCATTGTTGAGGAGGGAATTAAAATTCGGTGTACAGAATGGTGTAGTTTAATCAGCAGAATGGTATGTCTGATCCGCTGACTTGAATTCAGACAAAACAGATTAGGAATTATTCTTGCTGGTTCCCTGATTCAATATCTACAACTTTTTAGAAGAAGAAACTTCTAAGGCTCGATATGGAAATATCAAACTTGTTTAATCAAGAGAAAGGCTATAGCTAATCATTTCCCTCCCATTTAATCGCTTGCCTAACTTCCACCGCTCTAGTGGTCTTCAGTATTCCATCGCTAATCGAAATGTTCTTCCTTCCTTCTTCCTTTCAGTGCATTTTACTTTTCCTATTCTCTTCCATATCCACATCCCAAATTCCTCCAACTTACTTCTATCATCTAGTTTCAACGATCATGGTTCCGCACCATGCAAAACCACGCTCCACATCAAGTTTTCATTAATCTTTTGTTAACATCTTTACTCAACGTCCCTGTTAAACAATCCCTCCTCCTTGCGATAGCTTCTTCCCCTAAAACAATTCTTCTTCTATTACTCGAGTTTTTATTGCTTAGAACATCTTGGTCCGAACTGCCAAAATACAAGTACTTACAATACAAGCATGCACGGTTGTTATAATATGCATTTAATAGTATTAAGCCTCTATTCAAATTTATAAAACAATGACAAGGTTACATTAAAGTACCCATTTATCCAATTTATATTCGAAAATTACTAAAATACTTATTATTAAATTAATATTATCAATTAGATTGATATATCGTTAGTATGTCTGCTGTTATGCAAAGGAACTGAGTTACTTTGTTTCCGCAGGCATTTAGGTATTAGGAGGAAAAAGCCCGTTTGAGTATAGGATACTGTGACAACTGATAAGGTTCGTTTTAAATTATGACGCCTTGTAATAATATGACTACAGATCTAAGATAGGATACTGTCTATTGAGTTTCGCGATTATTTGACCTACATGCAGGCATTGTAAGGATTTATGGAGAAGAATTTCAAAAGTTATTTCAAAACGATCTTGATACAAATTGATAATAACAAAGATAAATAGATGTGAATCTTAGGTACTTAATATGATGAATGCTAATAATATAACTTGCTAATGCATTAGAAATCAATATTTGAAAATTCATAACCTTCAGAAAAAACAACGCGTAGTAAAAAAAACTTTATATATTGCCGCATGTCATATTGACTTGAACGTAATTGTGCCAGCCAATGGGAAGATAGTTAAAATTCGACTGAAGTCATAAATTTCAAATCCAGAGAATGGGTGGAAAATGTAAAAATATGTATTATATGTTGGCAAATGTCTATGCCAATTAACTAGAGTTGGATTGGGGGTGGGAATGACCTTGCAGCCTAACTGAAACTCTAGGTATTTGCGTGAAAAACCATTTATTACAGGACCTATGTTTTGACGTAGGTAGGTCTCATTAAATCCTCAGATAATCATGTCCGTCATCAGTTATATGTATACTTAAAGCACAAAATCGGAAGAAATTAGGCGTATTGTCAAAAGAGTGGAATATTAAGTGGCTAAAGATTTTTTCTTGGCTGAAATGATCTAGGCGCCATGTCACGTGATAACTTTGAAAAATACTTATGTGTAGTACGGCGATGTATAGTTTTCCAAGTACACTTATGAGCAATTGCCATGTTAACAAGTCTCAGTTTCTTCATAATAAACCAGGGTTTGGACAACCGAAACAGAGGGAAGCTGTTGGAAATCGATAGGAAAATAGGATTTGTAATTTGAAGAACTTTAGAAAATGAAATTCTATGAAAATGGTGAACCAGAAATTCCTATTGAAAGCATATATGAGTCACAAAAATGGATTAAAAGATGTCGTCGGAATAGAAAGGTAGGGGTAGGCAAAATAGGAAATGCCAACAAGAATCGTGATAAGAAGCGAAGATAATAGATTCAAATCCTCACGGTTTTAATTCGAAGCAAAGGCTGATTCAAAAAGAAAACTATCATTATGTAAAGCATAAATTTACTTATAAACTAAGAAAAGAAAAACAATTTATAAGAATCAGCATATAAAGAACATGAGACTTATTATCAGGCTTGTGCACAGTCGCTTGGTGCAAGGGTTGGATAATCACCAAAAAGTAAAACCACTAGGTAGTCTTCCATACTTAAATTATACTAGCGAACAAGGCTTCGACACCTAGGGCCATTTTCAAGGTCTATCTAAAAAAAAGTTTGAACCTCATGCAATAGCGAAAATCAAGTAAAAAATCATAAAATGTTTAGATGTCGAAAATAAAATGTATGACCGACCTCGAGGCTCCCACATTAAACTTAAAGTAGTTCACGCATGAAGCTGTCTCGAATAACATATTTGGTGGTCAACACATCAATAAATCTATTTATTGAAAGATAAAATACTAGAGGATAAAAATGTAAACCGAAGGCCGTTGAGTTTGTTATTTTGTCACCACTCATATAAATATATTTCAAGCATTAAGCTCGTAATTTAGAATGAATAGAATTTCGCGTATTCTACTAGAATAGCCTCCAATTGTAGGGAGATTTCCAGAAAACACGTGCCCTTTGGAGATAATAAAAAAATTAATACCAAATGTAATCCGTGAGATGACAATATGGGCATGGAAAAGGCACATACGACCGTCTGTTTGAGAGAGCTTCAATTCACGGGCATCGACGAACGAGTGTCCTTTTCCCCGTATTTCATCCCCCGTCCCCTTCACTTCGTCGGGGGTGATCGGAGGACGAAAAGGGGGTGGGGGCGTGGCCGACACAAGTGTGTTGACGCTACAGAAGCTTGGAATGTTTAGGGCAGGAAGGAAAGAGTATTGTCCGACCCCTAGCTGAGCAAACAAGAGAGCGTTACAACCCAGATTCGGAGACAGAAAATTGCGAGGGGGGCTTCCAATGGATACGGGTCGAGTTGTACCTTCGCTCGTATTTGGACTGCGATCGGATTTTCCAACCCCTCCTGACCCCCCTCTTTTCTGACCCCCAACCCCTCCTCCTAACCTCCCGAGACCCTTCCCTTCTCCCAGACCCGAGAATGGAGGCCTTTTCATGTTTATTTTCCCCATTTTCCATTCACTAGCAATCGCATTAGGGGAGAGGAATAAGCGTTACATGACGGCCTTGGAGTACCAGAGAACATACTGTCGCTATGATTCAGAAACCATGAAATAAAATTACAGAAGCAAAATTAACTATGCTCAAGAAGATAATTTCCAACATTATGGCAACATGCAATGAGAAATGAAGACCATTAAAGATAGAACGGCTTTGAGAAGTGGCGTCACAGGATGAATCCTTGAACTCCAAAACTCATTTTAAATCTACAAGAAATGAGGCCCGGTTTTTTTAGAGAAATCGTTAAAAAGAGGAAACCATAGATAGTTTTTCAGGCGGCAGGTCCTAACGAAGAAGATAATAGCTTTATCATTCGCAGAAAACGTTTAATTTTTTACACCAGTGCAGCTGGGTACCTTTATTATGAATGAGGAAACTGTGAGAACTACTCCTTGTTGCAGATGCAAGAGGTAAAATTTGATTTTTCAAAATAGGTATGGACATAGGGAGCTTTTAGATTCATTTTCTTGATATTTTCCGAGATATTTTTTCGTTGAAAAATCAAATTTTCGATGTTTTTAATAGCATTAGTATTAATTTTAAGTTAAATCTTACATTTTTATGTTTAACCATATTTTGTATCATTTTTTTACCCGCGTAAATCAGTTAAACCAGTTTATACCTCAAATTTTAGGGAGATTTGGACAAATCTAAATGTTTCTAGAAGAGAATTAACAATTTAATAATTAATATTATGATATAGGATACTACTATTAATTGGTAGTCAACGGTTACGGTAGTTTTTGTATGGGTAGAATACAGTCACATTTCTAAGCTTCGTCTAACAAGACACAATCTGACACTCTACACTATAAAAACTTCTAAAATTCCACATGCTTTCTACTCGACTAAAATTCATCCAAAAATCCTCTTCTTTTCCGGCTCTCTATCTCTCCTGCCTAAAGTTCTTCCACTTAATACAGTCTTCAGCATTCCATCACCAAGCAGAACGCTGTGTATCTACTTTTCTACGTCCTTTAAATTTTCTCAGCAACCCTCTTCCCAAACCATGCCTAATATTTCGGGTGTCTTCTCTCCCGTTCTTTGTAACTTTTCCATTCTCCACCCTCGCAATTCAAAAGTGTCTAACCTACATCTATCAATTTGCTTCAACGACCAAGTTTCCACGCCGTTAAAAATCACGCTCCATAAAAAAGTTCATAGGATAATAACATAAATGTTTCAGATCACCACGGTAATTTTGCAATGAATTTCTTATGGCAGAATTGGAACAGCAAATTGAGAGAAAATCGAAGGTCATCATCCATATTCTTTCAAAAATGTATATTGGAAATAAATGTGGATTGGCATTATTAGTCGAATTTCTGCTGTTTCATGAAATACGATAGAAATTGTGTGCATTCTAGCCAAGAGAAACCTATGGTTCGTGCAGAAAATCTTTAAACGCCATTCTCGCCGCTACGTTAATTTTAAAAAATCACCTAATGTCATTCCGGAGCGTTTTTGGAATACTAAGATGCAACCAAATATTCCACTGAATGAGTGGAACAGGGAGAAAAAAACGCACAAAAAATACACACAGTACTTTTTCAAAATCAATATGTACAGTATTGATTTTTGAAAATGTGAAATGTTTTCTTTTTTTAGATACATTTACCAAAAGTATATAGTATTTCACTCCCTTTTTCGTAACGGACCTCTCTAATTCAAATACACCAACAGGTGCACAGGATATTCTAAAGACACCATCATAATACCATCCCAAGAGTCTCCTCAGCCAATCTCTGTAGTTAGTTAATTTAAGTCAAAAATATTTCACTAATTTTAGAGGAAAAAAGCTTAATAAATATAACATTCTCGAAATAAAGGTTCCAAAATAATATAACGAGTGTAAAAGGCGATATTATATCCCTGCATGGTCGGAGAGCAAGGGAGATATGATGGAAAGATTCGCCTAAACGGAGAATTTTAACAGCATTCCTCGATTTCAGGCTTGTTAAGTTGTCGACGTGTTGTTTATTTGCTCCTAAACATGGACTGAAAAAAACCTATCGAAACGTGCGCCCATTTTGGTTCAACCCTTATGATAAAATTTTTCGTTTATAGATGAAAAAGAGACGTCATAATTGTCATTCAAATTTTTGATAATACAAGTAAGATTTAAAGGTCTCCTGACACAATCTTGAAGAGATTTAACGCAATTATCGCTGGCCATTACCAAAAGTAACCACCAAGCATAATCAACGCCTTATTATGAAATTAATTATTAATCAACAAAAACATATATTGTACCATATTCAAAATTATTTAGCTGTGCCCCAATGCAGTTGGCAATCGAAAATTTGCATAGTGAATGAGGGATGGTGTTCAAATTAAAGTTAAAAATAACTCACTGAATCTTGTATTAAAATTTTTAGCGTAAAAAGTTAATGCATTGTGTAAAAACCATTCTGTCACATAGTTGAGCACAAAAGAAATTTTTATTGAAATATTTTTTCAATCATCCTCACTCTTCCCTCTATTTTAGCTGTTCAATTTGCCTTCATTTTACCCCGGAGTTCAGATTCATTCAATAGTTGATACTCATTACCATAATAGTTCTCTTTAGAATATTTTTATCTTTCTAACGCCACATGAACAGTAACGATTTAAATCCTTCGGTAATTTAGTTGTCAATGAAGTCATTGTCACCAGTATGATTCGGGAACTATACTTTCACACCACTTTATAAGAACTGTATATGTACAAGGTCACCACTTTATAGAATCTATACTTGATATAGGATCGATGCGTATTAATAATATTTTCTTTTTATATTTATATTTTCACTTCAAACATTCTCGCGTTATAAAAGCGTATAAATTTCTGCAATTGCTAATATTTTTGGATACTTTTCACTTGATCCTAAACACGCAATCGCTCTTTCCAGTAAATCATTCTCTTGACTATATGTTCTTTATAAAATTCAGTGTAATTCTGGGCCTAAATAAAAGAGCAAATTTTTATCTAGAATTCAAATAAGATAAATATTTTTCCAACAAAAAGATAGCTGTTTTTCTCCTAACGACATATTCCATTTCTCAAGTCTAAAAAAACTAATAGGCATTTCCATTTCTGTCCTGTGATGTCCAAACAAATCAAAACAGACAAAAATTATCACTTGCATACCATTTGACCAAGACAGAGATCCCAGAAACGCTAAACAGGCTATTTTCGGTTTACATAGGCATATGTATAGCTTCTGCTAGGTCGAAGCAATTTCATCAAATGAAAACATTCCAGTGATATCTTTGCACATTAATATCAAGGGAATGATAGGGAAGTAGGTGGGATATTGTGACATTGTATTTGTGACAGCTTGGTAGGAGGAAGGGAAAACATATCCCCAAATTCTCGATTGGAAGAGGGAAACGGATTTCTATTGCTACGTCTAGAATCTTATATTAGTTCGTGAGGTCACACTGACTCCCCCTCTCTCAGACGACAGATTTATAGGTTTCCTCCGTAGGGCTAACATTCGTGTAGAGATACTATGACAGCATAACTTATTGCATGTTGGCTCGTCCTGTCAATTATGTCCATTTTTATTCTGAGAATATAATGCAAAGCTAAAAAAAACTGCCAAGAGAATAAAAGAGAACGCGTGAAAATATAAATATCATGTAACAAATGACTTTTAGGAACACGTAACCCTAATTAATTCCGATTACTACAAGTATCATGCATTGAAAACCTCACACAATAATAAAAAGTGAAAGACAATAAATATTTGACTAGTTCTGGCTAAATATTCCACGTTTTTACTTCATGGATTGAATTCATGAGAAATTTAAAAATATCATACACATATTCTTCAGATTTTCCCATTGTATATAGGCACACATATATGCTTTCCTCCATATTAATCATAAAAATATTGAGCCAAAAAGGTATTGAAATACGAGTATATCGTATATTGTCCTTATTTTGCGAAATATTGCTTCATCTATCATGATTTTGAAAAGAGCAAAAATAGGAAAACGCACGCACATACTAGAATATTCTTTCGTGAACTTACTCTTTGAGGAAAACGCACAGACTCTTACATAATCTCCCACATTCCTTTCAATTTAACCTACCTACTATTAATTTAAGATCGATTGATTCATTCTCAATTATTTCAGCTGTCCGCATTTCGAATTAACCAAGTAGCAAAGAAGATCTCGCATTTCCTTTGTCTGTTGAATAAATAGTACTCTTAATATCCGAATGTTTTATTAAAATGAATATAGGTATTCAAATCTTTCCAATTATATCCTAACACACATGAACATCAGCAACATGCGAAATACCAACTAAACCCAAATTTTTTTAAGGAACTCCAGATGAAAACTTTTGATAATTTACGAATAAACCAATTGAAAACATAATTCGAGTTAGCACTCGTACTACACGTATATGAAATTTCAATTTAAAGGGAAAAGCGAAATACAAAAAAGAAGACACCGTTCCAGTAGGGCAGAATATAGGAACTGATACACAGGGGAGAGTGACATTTTACCCTGCAGGTCACTTCGGAGGCGTGGGGCACCGGGTGCTTATTGGCCATTACCGTTATTATTGGTTGATATGTTGTATTCCTTCCAACTTCCAACAGTTAATGCTTCAAATTGTACGGCACTTAAATGTGACAACATGACGCTATTTGCTATCCTTGATATTTGGTCATTTATATAATGATTCTCCTCCTACTTTCATAACCAAAATTCATGGTGCTCAATTAAATATAAAATGTTTAACGTGTAGTAAAAACTTATGCCTTTGGCCTTAACATTTTTTCATGAAACCGATTACTGAACACATCAATTAAATTGAAGAGGATTCCTTGGCAGAATTTAAGATGTGGCTACCTATAAGCACCATTGTGAATTATGGTCCTCGTATCTATATATTATTACCAAAAAGAAGGTAATGCATAGTCTTTCGTAACCTTAGGTCGAAGGAGGCCGGTAGATTTGAGTTAGTTACGCACACAAAAGGAATAGACATAGCCCCCATAGAGGAGGCTAAACTCAATTTTCACGTTATTTAAAAAATATTCGGCAAATATGGCGACGGAATACATGCCGTTACGATCATGAATATTTTTCGTCCAAAATGATGATTAAATTAAATGTTAAATAATTAATGCTCCATTTGAAAAGGTGCAACACAAGTTCCTTGATTTTGTGCATGGTAAATTGCTAACGCAGAGCTCTCTCTAATGCTCAAATGACCAAAAGATTATACGAATTTGCGATTTCCTCCACCGTAAAAATGATGACGAAACGATTGCATCCCCCTCACCAACCAAATCCCTGAACACAAGGATATTATGTGTAGCGTGTGGAATGAAGGAGAATATTTGGTTCAGAGTGACGGGGGCACGGTCAACAGCAATAAATCCGGAGGGAAGCCACTTAGGACCACACGGGCTTTCGGCGAATATGATTTCTCGGCCTGTCTTGCACCAACACCCACATCTCTCTACCTCACCCACAGTCACGCAAGAACTAGGCGTGAAGCAAAGAGTTTCTGAGCGAATGTAATTGTATCTAAGTGAAGGAAATCAAAATTAATTCTAAGTTAAACCTAAAACTCTATAACATTAAAAATGTTAGTAAATCTCCTCCACTTTGCCTTTAGTATGCGAGATTTTTTCACATCATTACACGTTAACTATGTAGCAAATATATTTTCCACGTGTCTTTTAAAGTAATATGCATAAGGTTATGCAATTAAAATGTTACTATATGTTCACTGAAAATAAGTAAACATGACTAATAACGTCCTGAATATGAATAGACACTTCACATCATCAATAATGTTTATGTTTATCTTTAAAAAAATGATAACTAAGAGACGAAATACAAGAGAATAATTTTTCGTTTCAAGGATAAAAAGCGATCCAAATTACATTTTTTTAAACTAGTGTGAGTTGAACGGGTTTACTGACTCGGATCATCATACACGGAGCTTGATTCGTCCAGTTTAACTATCTGAATTAAATCCATTCCAAGTTAAATAAACTGCAGAGTGCATCAACAGATGAAATTTTTAAGTATGCTAGGTACCTCATTGTTTGAATATTTTATTCCTTCTAGTTACAAGTCTTATTTTACTGATTTTTTAAAATTTTTTGTGTTCATTCCAAAGGAATAAAAGAAGCATGACTATTAAAAATGCATATTATTTTAATTTTCATATATTAATCTTATCAACGAGTATTTTTTGGCAACTGGAAAAATCTATTCCCAAGATAAGATTCATTAGAAAATAACAGGCACAACAAGAAAATAGAAGGCAAGTAGTTCTAAGAACTTCCTTTCCCAACCCGTACACGCTCATTAATGATCCAACTTTCTACGATCACGCCGTACATAATTAAAACTAATCTGACATCTCGTAGCAAAACCCTACGATACCAATGAACAAAAGTAAGGTCTAAAAGTTCATATGAACATATGTCATTAGTAAAAAATTCCTTCATATTTACGCATTTGGCATTTCCTAGAAAACAATATTAGTAATTTACATTTCAATGTTAGTGTTCAACCTGTATACTCTCCCACAAAACAATTTTTCCCTTCAAAATTATTACTCAATCAAGAATAGCATCCTATACCCTTCGGGTCGCTTCAAGACATGACGAACATTTTCATTTCTCAACATTGTTATAAAGTTAACCCTTCAAATTGTATTCCATAAATACTCGTATTTTATGTTTCGGTGAAACGTCGGATACTACCGGATAATGGCAGCTTACTAAATCTTGAATGTTGTAGATGAGATTCAGACTGGCCCATCTAATGAATAACATAAAGAGTTGATTGGGAATGGAAACATTAATTGAAAACTGAAAAATTTGTTTGTGTATCAAAATTGTTATGTCTATTAACATGGAATTGAGTAAAAAATTGTCCAAAAAGCACATTACCAATTATTTGTCCATTAACTGGTATTGTTGGAGTGACATGCTACGGAGTCAATCACAAACTACTTCATTGAGCCATATTCATTCGTATTTCTCATGGCACTAAAGCATGGAAAGTGGCTACAGGTGGGCGATTCAGAAAATGAGAAGTTTTCATAGAAAGATACCTATTTAATTTTCCACTTGGTACATATGAGGCTATATTTTAGTCTAAATAAGTTGGAGAACATCGATATTTTAGTAGAATATACATGAAGAATCAAACCTAAAAAATTCTAATGGTATCTGTAATAATTCATTAAGTTTTTACACGGATATGAGAGAAGTTGGCTCCACTAATGATAAACATGAAATTGTTTCCAGTCAACGGAGATCTTAAAGATATGCCATGCAGTTTTGATAAAAATACCCACAAAATAAACTAAAAACAAATAATTGTTTCGGATGCTCCTTTCCGATAAAATAAATATTTTCTCCGCCGTGGGATTTGGCAGCTTACCCTTCCTAGGGAGGGGATTCCTCCCTCCCCTTCCCCAATCCTGGCCATTCTTCTTTCCCACAATCACCTTGCAACCCGTTCTGTTCAACCAAAGAATTTCCTCCTCCAAACTCCCTCCGGCCATCATCTCACCATTTTTTTTTCGTCCGAGTCCACCCCTTTTGCTTCGTTTTTTTCCATTTGACGGAGGGAACAATCCTAACCTCCCTCCCCCGCACTTAGATGACACCGCGCGTTTTCTCTCCCCCCCCTCTCCTTTACCCTCACTACTGCTCCTCTCTCATTTAACTCTCATCCCCACCCCACCCCCGATCCCTCCTTGGCCACCCGTGCACACCATATCCGACCCTTCTCCATTCCTCCCCACCCACGATGTCCCTCCTCATTTCCCTGCCATTGGAGGCAGGGGGTACTGGGGCGTTGTCTTTCGAAGGGCCCCAAGGACCGGAAGGAGGGAATTACATTCTGCGCCCGGAATGGAGTCCCTGCCCTCCTCGTTCCGCGCTCCCTTTCGCTCTCTCTTCCTCCGACGGCCCCCGCGTGCGCGTGGAACGACTCCCGGCTAGCCTTCTCGGTCTCCGGGAATTGCTGCCGCGCCGGGTGCCATCTTGGATTCGGATTACGCCTGCCCGCCCGCCGTCACAGGCAAGAAGATCCACGACCGCGAAAAGTTTTTGACGGATGATTTTTTTCCGCGCGCAGACTGCCGGATGTCCCCCTATGCGCAATTCATAAGCGGATCCCTTGACATTGTCGATTATTTCTCTCTCGAGGGACTTCATTACATTGAAGTCACGCCCGGCGGAAATTATTTTGCAGACTTGCAATTTTTCCCCGTAATAATCATACATGCATTATGAGGTTTTTTGTAAACTTTAGAAGATTAAGGATTTTTACAGACACACTAATAAATATTAAAAAGAATATAAATGATTTAGGTTAAATTTGATAACATATATTTTCATCATCCATCTGCTTTCGATACTAATGATACTGATAGTATAGTATTTATTCTCGGGTTCCTAAAATCCTCCTTTTAAATACTGAGTGTTTTTGAGCTTGTATTATGATTATGATACTATTTGATATGCAATAAAATTATTATCATTATTTGTAAAAATAGAGAATGCATTCATCCACAGGAATATAAATAGGAAGCAAATTTCAAGAAACTGTAACAGTAACTTTAACGGAGTCACCCGCTATGTGTGCATTATAAATAGGAAGCATTAGCATTCTTTCTAAATAATAGAGAAAAAACCTATGTCTATATCATATAAGTATGAACGTTAGACAGATGTCAGTAGAACTGTAAGTACATTATAAAAGCAAGGTTGTCAAATAAAAAGCTAAATATTTCCATCTCCACCACCACCATTAAATCTTTAAGATATTTCCAGTATTGGTCAGACATTAGTCCTATTCAAATGTCTACGTAACGTTTAGTAACAATATAATAGTAGTTTTTAATATATTTTGTTGAAAAATATAAGTTAAAAACAAAATCGATTAAGTTTTACCTAAACTTGACTGTAAAATGTAATTCCACAGTTATTAACAGAAATAGAAACTAAGCACGTTGTGATTGAAATATACTCAACTACGTCATCTACGTGTAATCTCGCCAAGGACATTGCCAACGAAGATTCCTGAAACACAGTTTTCCATTTGTAGCCTTCATACGATCGTGTATTTCACCTTAATAAACTTCCAGATAAATATAATATAAGGAGTCGAATGCTCGATTTTGCCACAGGTGTGGGCACCTATCCACTCTCACCACCGCCAAAAAATGTAAAAAGGGGGAAAATGATATTAAATAGTTAGTTTTAATACGTCCTACAAAATAAAATAGTGTAAATAATTTTAATGCAAAAAAAAAACAAAATTATAACAAGGCCACTTTGTATATAGATTCCCAATAAACGCTCAACCAACAAATGTACGTAATAACAAGATTTACAATGGTTTTTGATTAATTGAGGATGCAGGTGGAGGAAAACTCCGACAGCAAATTGCAGACCAAGATTTATATTGTATTTCACTTCGGCGATGATTTTCTCATTAAAATCAAGATATTTTCCAAGGTGATCTGGATTTTTTTCTTTGATTACCCGACATAGAACCACCCTCTATTCCTATTCCATGAGCAGGTGCTACTCGGTGGAATTTTGAGACCATATTGAATATTACCGATTCGTTTCACTTAAAAAAACCCCCCTCTATTGCATCAATGCCTGTATATTTCGTGATAATAACAGCAATTTTTTCGTTGTCACTGCTCCTGCAGTAGTGTCGGGTGTCCTACTAGTGAGGAAAAAATAAAAGAGGAGAAATGAATTGTAAGTCTCCTCTCGCGCATGCCCAAAATGAACTTCCTCAACTTCAAGAAATCAGAAGCTGACTATTGACTGTTTAACAAGGTGAATCGGTGTTCCGGAAATATTCATTCATCACCGACCCCAGGAAGCACGAACGGGAGGCCTGGCGACGCTACCACATTGTTGAGAAACATTTTTGTTTTCGCTTTAGGCTCCGGGTGATTTTTTTAATCACCTACAATGAATAAGAATATAAACTGAGGCTGGCAGGCTAATTATCCCAGTCGTAACTCTTCAAGGGCACATAAAACAAAGTTCTCGAAAGGAAAACTCACAGAATTAAAAATAATAAATAAAGAAGGAGGAGGAAAGCCGTCCCCTTCCCTCTCCCTTTTATTTCCCTCCATCTCGTTCATCCAACCTCAATCCCCTTCCTTCTCCACCCACCCAAAACCTTTCAAGTAACCACGCCCCACACCACCACACTCTGTAACCTGGATAGGCAGGAATAATAAAAAAACGGGAAGGATGCAGGAACGAGGGATGCCCGCAACTTTTAAACAGCGAGACTAACCCCGCAAAACAATTTAACTCATTTCGCTTCTTCATTTCCTTCAAACGGTTGCAACGAGTGGTTTTGCAACTCAGAGCTTAAGGTATTTCTAATTCTTCGTTGAATGAACGTAAGGTAAACGCTGATAAACGCCCACGGTGGGTGTTGGACGGTGCGCACTCATTGTATTCGATTGTCAAATCGATTTTTTTGCAGAATATGAAGAAGGGTCGTCAAAATCAGGAACATTATAAACAACCATTTTCGGTTTACTTCATCATTTCAGCTTTTCCGTTAATGTTTTCATATACAAATCCTGTATACGAATATCGGCATAGAGTAGAGGTCTTCTCACGCTTAAAACCCGATTTTGTCACTTTCACTTTGGATGGGCACTCCATCAATGTTAATTCCTTTCTCCAATTTTTTCTTGATTTCCCTTCACGCTTGCAACACCATTACGCCAGTCTGTAACATTAACATCAGTATGTCAACTGTCATTTCTCAGAGTGAATTTAAAAAATTGCCGGCATCGGTGGCGGCGGGTAACGTCCTAGTCTGCCAATCCAAGGGTCGCGGGTTCGATTCCCGCCCGGGTGGATTTTTCCCCACCTAGGACTTGGGTGTTTGTAATCGTCTCCATTGTGCTCACTGCTAATAGTTCAATGTAAAAACCAAAAGTGCTGTTTTCGGACTAAGACTAAAATAAATAAATAAAAAATTAGTTTATCACGAATTTCCTCTGTAGTATTCATTAATTTTTAAATAATTTTATAGAAGAATGGAAAATAGTTTTCCAAAAAAATATAAAATATATTTTGCTATTCTGATGTGTGATGTGCGTGCCAAATTTGATTTAGGTCACAATGTTCAATGCTTCCTTGTTTTCCTGTATTAGTACTGTAAAAGTATTTTCATTTTACCACTGTAGATGTACGCTCAATGGCAATGGCTATTTGCTCAATGGTATTCAAAAATTGTCTTATTTAGGAAAATAATAATAATATAACTGTGAAGGATACGGAAATGTGATCGCAATAAAAACGCTTTACTTATTTATTGTGATCCATCCCATCTGTTCCAAATAATTACCCTGCGCATCTAATTATAATCAAGAATCCGCTGTGCCGCTCATTATGCCATTCTTTTTCTTTCTAATTACCTTTGTTAACCTTACGGTAATTCGGGATGATAGCGATTGACTGTCTTGGTTCACCGCAGAGCGGAAAAGGGCGAAGAAAATTTTAAAAATCGTCGAGAAAAATGATTTTTCGAACGCGGTGGCAGCACGTTTCTCCTCTCAAATCCTCCCCTCTCAAACCCCACCACTACTTGTACACTGCTTCTCGTTATTACAATAACCCGAAGGCGCCCCGTGGATCGTTGAGTTCGCTCCAATGTGCCTCGCCTTCCTTCCCTTGTCCTTTCCATTCACCGGAGTCGCTCGTTTTTCGAGGCCTTGACGAGCAGAGAAAACTCCGCTGAGATGAAAAAATAGTTCTGGTGCTTTGATTAGCATCATCGCTAACACGCTTATACCACTCAACGGGCTGGCTTACATTGTCTTTCCTTGCTGCTTTGCCACGTGACCCGGGAGGCTGACATGAGTTGAAATCCCGTTTCAAAGAAAACCATTCTGCCTTTCCCAGTCCATTGCCTTCTGCTTCACTCGCTCCTTATTTTTAATCCTTTGATTCGCTCCCTAATTAAGCCTTTATCCACTCCTCTGCCTCTCTCATCTTTGCCATTTGCTCCTGCTCTACGTCTGTTACTCTAGTTTAATAAATCACAACCCATATCTCGCCTTTTATATTGAGTACATATTCCAGTTTTACCCATGCACGCCACGTTCCCTCCCCTCGTTCCATTACTAACGTGGAGACTATTTTAATTCGAGACTCAATTATTTTTCCCTCTTTTGCTTTCCTTTCCCACTTTCCACCTTTTATTTCTTAATCTTACTTTACATCCGCGTTTTCAATTTCCCTCCACCCCGACCTCTCCATTTTCCTCGCACGTTCCTTTTACACCCATCGCCTTCTCTGCTTGCCATTCTTCCAACCCCTCCCCTCCTCTTTATTTATCATATCCGCACTCCACCCTTCAGCCACCCTTCCTTTCTAGAGTAATGAGGCTGCACCTCCGTCACAATACAGAGTGAAATGAGTAGCTTCCTGCCCCTGGGTTCTGACGACGGCAACGAGTCATGGCGTCTTGTCGCCGTGGTGATTAACCGCGTCCCAGGCAGGAATTGGTGACTGAGCAGCCAGGCGATGAGTAAAGATTCACCGGTGGACACATCGCATACCCTTTCCATCGCATGGATACGCCGCATGCGCATAAAAACATGTCACGCCATGTAATTTTCATTTTCCGATCGTATTCGACGATCTCTTTCGTGTTCTATCAGAATGGAAATTTTTGCGTTCGATTAACATGATACATTTTGGATATTTACTTTTTCAATTACAAAAAAGTAAACTTAAAGATCCGTTTTTTTTACAAAACTCGGAATCATCATGAACTGCAATGAAATTAAAACCAATCTACGTAGATGATCCAAGTCGGTACAACTGCGAATAAAGAAGATGAAATTTGCCATGGAATTGATTAAATGGTGATATATCCCAGTTCTATTTGATTCTATGCATAATTATTCATCCGTGTAGGAATTCTTGATAAAATTTACTTTTAGGAAAGAAGGGATGAAGCACATTATAATAAGTACTTGTGAAAGTAACTCAAACTTCTCTCTCCGATTTTTTCATGCAATTTATATAAATTTTAGAACAAATGACAACATGCTATTCAATTTGTTTATAATGCTAAACATCTCAAAGGTTCTCAGACTTCATCGGTTTAAAAATTTCGTAAATTTATTATCGTTTCACCACAATTATGATCAATAGGTGTTGTTTAGGCCAATTATGTTCAATTATGCTCAATAGGTAGTGTTTACTCATTGGTCCTAATTAATATTTACTCCTCATGCCACTTAGCACGAAATATTCCTTCAACATTATGTAAATTCTAATTACGGGACAATAAATATTTACATTTCATATTAAGCTAAAAAATCCTAAATCTCTCCGGAAAGAATATGGCTTTTTCAAAAAAAAACACTTTTCAAAATGAATAATGAAGGTCAAATGCTAAACTAATCTCCAATGTTTCCAAATATATCGTGTATATATATTTATATTCCTTCCAACCATAAAGTATTAGCCGGAATAAACACCCAAAGAGAAAAACAATCTGGGATTTTTGTAAAATAAACAATAATAATCGTGCGTGAGTTTCAAACTCCATCCCCCCCTCATTTGGCCAGCGATTCGGAAAACAAATTCGCGAACACTCCCTTTTGTCAACCACCTCCCTCCAAAAGCCTCCCCCTCTTGCCCCGACGAAAAAAAAATCATCCATACTGTTAAGAGAGGGCTTCCTCCTCTTTCCTCCCGCCAAATCCCCCGCACCACCACCACCACCACCACCACCACTCGACCCCTTCCCCAACACCATTCCCAGCAATTCAGCAGCCCACCCACTCCACTTCCCACCCCTATTCGCCCCCCTCACTTCCTTCCCCCTCGTCACCGACCAACCCACACCTCACCCCCCTTCCCAATGGTTCCTTTGTTCTATCATCACTCGCGCCGAAAAAGAGGAGTGGACGGGGAAAAGGAGGAGAGTATGGCTCGGAGGGAGAGTGGAAGATTGGGAGGGAGGGCAAATTCACATGCGGAAGGAGGGAGGGAGAGAGAGGGAGAGATATGGAAAGAGATTGAGAGAATGAGGGAGAGAGAGAGAGAGAGGGTATTATGCCCCGCCCACAAACTCAGTCACGCTCCAATGAGAGAGGCACAGAGCGGAAGGAGTGGAGAGGAGGGGGAGATAGGGAGGGTGGCAGGCAGGAGAGGGGGGGCGGAGATGCGAGGGAGGAGGGAGAGATCTTGTTGTACGAGGGAGAAGGCTGGGGAGGGAGAGAGGCTGGAGAATGGACGAGAGATGCCGGGCGGAGGAGTTTGTTGGGGGAGGGGGTGGCAGAAGGGGGAGAGGGAGGGAGTGGGAGTTGTGGAGATAGGATAAGAAGTCCCTGTCGCAGCACACGAGTGATCTCTCTCGGAGTGGCGTCACGATGGAGGATGCTGTGTTAAAAGCCTATTGCCGCGGTACTTGCGAAATATTCGAGGGCGGGTACGGTCGCCTCCCAAGAGGTCGTGATGTATCCGTTTCATAACAGATTTGTTGGACTACACAGCATTGTTACGCACACGCATTAGCTTAGGTCAGTCTAGGACATTTTATCAACAGAATATATGCTTCATAACTTCGTTTTTAAAATTTTAAATGAGATAAACGTCAACGGTTTACTGGATTGGATCAGTTAGACATTGAAAGTTATGACAGTTAAATCTTACAAAGGAGGAATCACTGGGAAGTACGTGCACGTCTGAGATAAGGGTACTTCTTCACCATAGAAAGGATAAAAGAAAAAGTGGCAATCCAGAGTGTAATTTCAAATAAAGGCGCCCATAAGACAACAATTTGGAGTTTATAATGTAAGCAGCCCTAATTCCGTGAACAGGAGTTTCAGAAATAACTTTGCAGCTTCCACCTAAAATAACTTATTTATTTTCTACTAGTTTCGCTACACTGTAGCATCTTCAGGAACGTACTACTGGAAGGTAAACACTCTAAATGTAGAACAGGAAGATGCTACAGTGTAGCGAAACTAGTAGAAAATAAATAAGTTATTTTATGTGGAAGCTGCAAAGTTATTTCTGAAACTCCTGTTCGCAATGGATTTCCACAAAGTCTCGGCCTCAACCATCAGTCACAACTAATTCCGGGAGATACTTTCATCCTAAAATATTATTTTTCATAGGTTCAGAGGAAGCTTTTTCCTACTAGAAACACTAGATAGAATTTCTTTCGTCAGTCTCTCTAAAGTTCTGTCCTTCAAAAGAGTTAACTTGTGAACAAAAAAATAAAACTAAAATATCTCGACTTGCCTCTAAACTTGAATACTGAACTTTGAACTCAACGTCAAAATACACGACCATCCTCAATCGCTCAACGATTAGAATCATTATTGAAACATGCACTAATATCGACTTACTTCACATTAATAAAAAATTTTATTGTATTTTTGAAATTATCCTCAATCATATTTGGAAATGCGCCATTCACGAAATAGATTTGGGCATACTAATGTATCGTATTGAAATTTTATAGTATCGTACAGTAAAGATACACACTTGCAAGGGCTTTGTTATACTTGTGGCAGATGGAGCGAACTACCTACAAAAAACGGAAAGGGAGAAAACCAGGAAAAAATGAGAGAGGGAGCAGTAGGCAATGAGAAGAGGTGGATTGGTCCGGAGCGAGTCAGTACACGTAAGAGAGGGTAAAAGAAGAGAACAGAAAAAATTCAGGATAAACGTGTTCAGATAAGATTCGCGGCGGAGTCTGGAGGTGCTTTCTTTGTAGTCCACCCGCAAGGGAGGGCGCGACCGGCGGCATTGTTCAGAGACCCTACCGCAAGGGTGGCTTTCTCTGCAGATGTTATGTAAACCAGAAGTGCGTCCCGAAAGCACCTACAAAACATGACATGAAGATAGGCTACTAAATATTTCTAGGAGCTCGAAAATTCCTATTCAAATACGTGATACGTGAGAATTTGTTACCGATTTAGCAATGCCACCATTTTCAACAGCTTAACAAATAGGTCTGTCTATACACTTAAGGTTAAATTTAAAAAAAATCATATTGCACCCAGAATAGGGCTGTATCTAAAGGGGGGAAATATGGATCAGATCCTCCACCTTATCTTTAGTTAAGTTCAAAATTAATATTATTTATTTGCCCAAAAGTACCTTTGGATACCTACCTGTTGTCTCACTAGCAAAATGTTATCTACTGTAGGGTGTCTGCAGTCTCTGAATTGTTGTAATTAATTTCAAATTGAACAAGGTCTCTAAAATTGGGTAGGGAAATAGTTAGAAAATTCTCTTTGCTTATGCATGAAAATAGTTACCCTTAAGAGGCTCTCTAGGCCCGCTAATGACCCTGGAAATAGTTTCATACAAACTTCATCGAAGTAAAAAAAATTCTGAAGGTCTAGCTGAAACTCGGAAAGAGTAAACATCAGCAAGATACCAAGGAGCAAAATAAAGTCTACGATACTTGGGATAGCCTCTAAAAGTAAGCTTTCTCATGACATGTGGGATGACTGGGGTCTGGGCTTATTTTTAAGGGGTCGCAAAAACAGAATAGTAATTGGAACCAGATGCCAGAAACGAGGGACGCAGGGGCACTTATCTTACATTCTACCTAACCAATCAGTTTTCCTCGACAATTTTAAAACAATTATAGGAGTAAAATCTGTGGAAGTTTGAAATGGCATCAAGGTTGGAACAAGACTATTACAATCCTGTTTCTCACAAAAAAATGAGAAAACGGATGATATGAATTTACACACGATACGAACGTACGCGTCACTTGTGCCAGCTTGAAGTGTGTCCCACGTGTGCACGTGAAATGCAATAGCTACAGTGTCAGCTGAGATGAAGTCCTGTATTACAAACTAATGAAAGCGCTTCAGAAATTTGAAACCGCATGCGGTCGTATGGGAACAAATTTATGACTCACAACGCTATTAATTATCTATCCGAACGAAAAGCTTCAAGACCACCCCTGCTTGTCTCTCAGTGAAGCGCAAATTTTTGTGGCAATTTTTCTTTCCTCTCCTTTTCGTGAGTGTACATTTTACGTTTTGTGGGCATAATGAACAGACAAGAGTAAAAAATAAATAAAGACTTGGATGAGTGTACGAAAAGAGAGCCCTAAGGAAGTTATTCACAAGATTAAGAGCGAAATTAACGTGACATATTCTGAGGTAGGATAGTTTACTGAAGACCGCATTAAAGGTAACATAGTAGAGAAGTACAAAAGAAGGCTATGGATGAATTACGACTGGTAGGTATTTGAAGACGTCCGTTCAAAGGACTATGAAGGGAAGAAAAGATTATCAGAGAACAGAATAGTTTACAGAACTGCTACAAACCAATCTTCAGTTTGACAACCTAATGAGAAGTTTTAATAAGTTCTTCCTTCCGGAGTATCTAACGTACACTGGGGCCAACTATTGGGGAGCGTATGGTATCGCTAACCTCTCAAAATAAAAGAATCGACAGCAGGAAAGGCATAATCGAAGAGAATATAACTGAAGGAACACTTCGAAACCGTGAACTGAGTGAGTACTCAATTTCACGTAATGTCCAATTTTGATTTTAAAATAAACTGGAAAGCAGACGCTGCTAGTTAACATTTTTTAACCTAAAAATCCCCAGCAATTACTTTAATCACTTCTACGAAACATTGCCCACACTGCGACTTCATGGCAAACGAAGCGGCAGTTACTACGAAGGCTTCCGCGGGATACGAAGGGCAATCCAGGTTTAGAGGGCTCCTCTCCCGGATTCACATTAGGATGTTTATTCACCGCGAGAGGAACCGGAAAACCTCGGGAGTCTCAAAAGAATTGACAACTGTAAAAGTGTTCTATCAGTACTTTTATCAGGAAAATTGTCACAAATCTGGATTAATCGCGGTAAAATCTTGGAAAATACGTTTGGATAATTGTTTGTGCGCCTATATGAGTTACATCTAATAAATAATTGAATTCCGAATGGAATTCAAGATGGATTCGATGTCTTTTTCTCGGGCTGCGAAATATTTTAAAATAATTTCGAAAAAATATTACAATATGTTGACACCTAGAAGTTATAGTTTGTCAACAGGAAACAGAGGCCTGTATACAAAATTATACTTGATTTAAACACAAACTCAAGAGTACATTATTTATGGTAGTGAGTAAATGACAATCGTAAAACCAGAAAAGAAAAGAAAAGATTAGAAAAATTGGAAATAACACATCATAGGAGAATGGTAAAGACAATCGCATCAAACAGACGTAGCAAATGCCTAACAGAATGGTTCTATAAAGTGTTGGGGATGAAATGAATCTAATGAAAACTAAGGAATGAAGAAGGTATAACCAATTGGACACATTTTGAGACATGGTGGCCTGATGAAGACAACAGTCATCGAAGAAAAATGAACGGAAAGTACTGCAGAGGACGACCCCGGATGAGATACGCGAAACAAATGGTAAGACGTCAAAAAAGAAATATGCAGACATGAAGGTGTTTCCCGAGGGAAGAATTGAGTGGTGAGCTGCGTCGACCCAACCTCGGAATTGATGACCAGTAATGATGATGCACACAAAATAAGAGGGATGTAGGTGAATAGTGACAATCTATAAAATAATATGTAACCACTAGAGTATGCTCCAACAGAAAGAACTATCGTAAAAGAAAATTAAAAGTAGACAAACGAATCAAGACTAGCTAAACTGCCGCTGCTCCAAGGATTATAGTAATCACTCCGTTCACTATTGAAGCAACACTAATATTTTTCTTCTACATTTAGAAGGAACAGATGAATTTTACGTCTTACTTTTAACACAAACATAGACGTTTTATTTCTATTCATTTTTTTAAGGAAAAGCTAGGGTACCAGATCCAAATTAATCATCATTTCACATTTTTCCGTCATATCGTCTTAAGTACCATTCAAACAATTTAATGACTTTGACTGCGAAAGAACTAATTTAGTCAATTGAAATATCCTAAATAATTTTTGAAAATCAAAATAAGTTTGGACAGAAAGATATTCTATGAAATTCTTATAATCACAGTGTCTACATTATAATATCATTATAAAATAATTGTGAAATTGCAAAATGGTGGGATTCAATAAGTACAGCATTTAGATCGTCTACTCGTCACGACTGTAAAATTTGCAAGTGATAATTCATGCCTCATGAATTGCCATCTACTAACGCAGAGGGAAGTCGCTGACACAGCATTTAGAAGCTTTCAAACAAATTATAGTGGTAATAGATCCTCACTGCTAATAGAACTTCTTAATTTTGCCGGTTGTGTCAAGCATATACCGCCATAAGATCATTCTTGGGCTGGAGATGGATTGAGGACCCCACCATTTGATGAATATTACACTAAACAGCTAGCCCGTTAATCACTGGTATTTTTTTCTTTGATTCCAAAACGTATATTTTATGAAACCAGACAATAGACGCGTTTTACTTTCTAGTTAGAAAAAGGATCTATGATTCTAAGAATGAGAAAGTTTTGTCATATGGTCTGGCTCAGTGATACTCACTAGACATTTTTGTGTAACTAAAACGTACAAAAGGTGTAGGTATTTAGGTTAACGATTTTAAAATAACTCTAAAACTTGGTTACATCAAAATAGTCAAAATTTCTTTTCTGATTACGATTTTATGTGAAATTAACACAGCTTTTGAGTTCCATCAAATCATGTAGCAATTCCACGAAGTTACGCCGGGAACAATTTCCTAGGTCTGGATTAACATTTTCCAAGCTCATGTATGACAATATATGTACACCTATGTAATTCTCTTACAACACTCATGAACTCTGACCCTCATAAAAGTTAAGCCAGAGCAGCCCGAGTTCAATTACCTCGCATTGTCATTACAAAGCTCCTGCGCATCCAGTAGGAACATCTTCCATTGAACGGAGTTTCTTCTGGTGTCTTTAAATTACGGGCAGCTAACTCCAACACCAGTTCTTTCTACCATTATCTTCCTCATTTTTCATTAATACTGATTTTTTAAATATCTATCCTGTAAGCCACCGCCAGAGTGTGTGGCATGGGGGGGGGCATACATTCCAGAATAATTTTACCTGAACATGACCCCATCGCGGTCGAGTGTTTGTTAAAGTTTGTAAGTTTTAGTACTTGAAGCTGAAGTTGTTTTCGTTACTTTCAATCTTTGGAACGAGTTGCGAATTTGTATTTACCCTGCTTTATAACGATCATTTATGGGAGCCGAAAGACCATTTTTCTTGGTGAACACTTTTGTGGAAACATTTTGGGCAGAAAACTATTTACCTTAAGGTAGTATAGGTAATACTACCAAACCTAATCTCCGTCTTTATAAATACATGCATAAAGACGGGGGGATGTATACATGTATTTTTTTTAATATATATATTCAATTTCAAAAAGGGAGTCATCAGTCGAAAGCATGATCATTAATACTATTTGTGTGCATGATATAAATGACTTGCAGTATCCTTTTAATCTCGACATGTAGGGTTTTATTAACTACAATAGAAATATTTAACCATACATCTATTCAAATTAACATTTGTGGTCCTGTATGTAATTTCCTCGCCATCTCACAAATATATAAATATGCTACATAAACCTCTGAATCATTCCAAGCCAATTACGCGTGGAGTGAGCTCCCTTATAGAAAGTTTTACAAATATAAGAATGAGCTACCATTCTAAGATATTTGGCTTTTTCCATAAAACTATTATTTTGCCCTTTTGTTTTTTAGCAATAACAGATCTAAGGGTTGTTTCACCTAAAGAAACATCTTTATGTTATCGCGTTTTTATTTTTCTGGTTAGAGAAATCTTGGCTATCAGTGTGAGATTTTTCCTCCTTACCAATCCTTTCACAATGGTGTGCATGACATATGACAGACCGATTACAAGTACTCTATTGAAAAAGAAAACGCCATTCAGCAGTATGAAAAGAAAACATTTAGGCCAGTATTACAAGACAGAAAAATATTTTGAATTCTTTAGTAATGCCTTCAATATTTCTACCTATACCATGAATGGAAGAGGGCGCAGGGGATAGAAATGAGGCTAGAGCAAACACTGAGGAAGTACAATGAGAAGACATATGCCTCTCGACCCAGAGCAAAAAAAACCCTTTACACTTTCGTTCCCGACCTGACATTTGGACGTGGCAGTGACATTTCATCCCCGCAGGACTTGACAGGGATCTTGATGACGCTCATCCAGATCGGGATCGGTTCGGAGCATAACCCTTCGAGGAGGAGGAGGATGGCGACGACAACGACGTTGCGGGAAAATAAAAATAGAAGGCTGGAATAAGGGACGGGAGGGAGGAAGGACTGAGAGAGGGCAAGAGGGCGAATAATGGGAAAGGGGGGAGGGCTTGCAATGAGGAGAGAGAAGGGTTGGTGGTCACGGAGAAGGAGCAACAGTGGTGACATGATAAACGTCCTCGGGGGGAGCGATGGTGACTGTGTGTATGTGTGGAGGGTGGGTGGGAGCGGGAAGAGGAGCTTTTTGCGGGGGGGGGGAGGTGGAGAGGTGGCTGCTGCAGTGGGATTGGGTGACGGGTTGGGCCGAGCGGCGGAGGCCCTGGATGGTCGATGCGACGACAGTGGAAACCTCGCGGATGAAGAACGCGACGATCCCCGGCGCGGTTGGGTGGCGCTGGGACTCAACATAAGATGGTTGGAAGGGGTTGATGGGGGAAACAGTGCGGGGGACGACGTCGGAGGAAGAGGGAGACGTGAGGGGTGGAGGGAAGGAGACGGCCCTTGGAAAAGTGCGATGCGGAGAGGAAGAGACGCTCCCTCTCTCCAACCTCCCCCTCCCCTCGCCGAGTGTCTCATATTGTCACTGGTATTCGCCTCCATTGTGCTTTCATCCCCTTCGGTTTATCCTCATCTTCCCATCCCCTTCAGTGACTCTCCCAACCTCCGCAAGCGTTCCCTCGCGCCGACAGTCACCCTGACACTAAAAATGAAAGCATCCGTCCCTCCTCCACTTTTTTTGGACATTATTCATGCGTGTCAACTTCTCCCAAAATCCATGATTATTTCATTTCCAACATTTTTGTTTGTAATCGAGGTCGTTTTTTTGCATTTAGATGTACCACAAAGATGAGTAATAAACTGAATATCTTGTCTCAATCTATTTTATTCCTTAATGACTATTACGTCTGTCAATTACAAATTTTGAGATTTGAGGAAGCTACAAAAAAATATTTTTAGCAGGAAATGAGTTGAGTGATGGTACACAAAATTAGGGTGAAAATCCATGTAAAAATTTTCATGGTTAAACGCCATGCTCTTTTTACTAAAACAGTTGCCTTCAATGATAAATCAAACCTATTGCATCAGGACATGTAAGTATAAATTTGAATACACACAAGGCTCACATTTAATTCCCTTACGTCAGAAATCAGCCCTACCCCCTCGGTTCATCATCAAGGTTGATGACAAGTAGAATATATAAAAATATAGTTACTTTGCCATACATGCTAATATTCTTTTTCCATTCGTAATCACTTTACAATCAAAATATCATTACGAATTTGTTATATCCAATGACTCCATTTGAAGCTGGATTCTATCTGGTATTTTACGAAAACTGTCTTATCTGGTGGAGGAAGTTTCTTTTAAAATTGTTTCAAAAATATTGAAGTATTTTCCCTGAGAATTCACATGACAACCACGTTTCACTAAAGGAATATTAAAACATTCTAAGGGCAGAAATTAGTAACAAAATAATATTTTCACAACTATGCATTATGAAAAAATTACAAAATTCTTTACAATCCCTTCGTTGATCAAGCGTTTAGTAATTTTGTTCTATATAAGTAATAAACATAAGGAATATACCATTAAATCCTGCACTTAAGCCAACAAGACTTACTTTCTCAATTGTACGCTGGGAATTTAGAATATATAAGAGCTAAATAATATCTCACAGAAAAACGAAGAACAACAAAATTCTACAGGTTAAGCCTACGCATTATAAAAACCAAATAAGCCTAATAGTTCTGTTTCTATTTGCATAAAATAATTTGATAATTATAACAGTAATTACAAAACAACAGCTGAATTGTCAAAAATCCCTTCATCTCCTCCGTTGAATCTATCATCATCTTCAGGCGAAACACTCATGGTATCTATATTTAGTGATCCTCATATATTGTTGACCGAGTCGAATAAAAGAAAATGCGAGGTGAACGTCAGGTATTTCCAATGTTTGGAATGATTTACATAAAATAAATTTTCAAGATGAAAGTACTGTTATACTAAAAATTATCAACTGACTTCCAAAGAATTATTTGAAAAACTGAAAGAAAAACTAAACTTGAAACGGAACGCGAGGAAAAAATTAAAGGAGCGACGATACAAAAGAAGAGAGCCGAAATATGACGAGAGGCTTGTCAGCACCGTAATGCGACGGGGACTGACACTTACAACAAAAGAGCATGAATGCTATGCTGCTCCACTCGCGGGAGTGGCAGTTGCACCCGCCGCCACCGCCGCCGCTGGATGCGTGAGCTCGGGTGCGGTATGCGGGCGTGAGCCACTAGAGGAGCACGCGAATTCCCTCACCGTCAACATTACCTGGCAGGGGAGGTGTGGGAGGAAGAGCCGGGGACGCTTCCCAGTAACGGCAAGAGCAGACGGAATGTTGCTCAAGATTAAAACGTGAGAGGAAAAGCGTAAGTGATCCACAATGTTTGGGTCTTGTCATCATTGTCTCTATTTATGTAGGCACTGCATGGCATATTAGGTTTGAAATAACTTTAGGATCGTAATGAAGTTAACGAGATTGGCTGCAATGCAATAAGTTAATATATGATGACAAATATCTCGGGCGACGTCTAAGCATGTGTTGTTACAGAACGACGCAAGAGAATTTAATTTTTATTGCCAGATCAATTTAGATTCAATGACCAACAATTTGATTAAAATTACTTTTTTCCGATGGCGAGACTTGTGATCATTAGAAAATGATACTAACTCTTTGGACTCCGATTCCTAAAATATTAGGAAATATGGGCGTGTATAATGTATATGTAATCAGAAACAATCATATAAAAAACATGAGTGAAACGTACCAGGAAAACTTCATTATTCATAAAAGGAGAGCATTTTAGAAAGACAGGGGCAAGAAAAATAACTGAATATATAATGCCTAAATGGTAGGCAGATCTGGAATATTTCTAAAGTAAATATTATTATATTCTTATGGCACAATTAATGCTAAACAGACGAATGACAATGTATTAAAACAGAGGCTGAAATTACTAATGGAAGGCTGTTCCCAGACAATAAATTGTTTCCATGAAGGGATTCTTCCTAATTTTGTCTTCCTTTTATGAAAAGAGAATTCGTGATTCCAAGTCACAGCAAGACAATTACAAGTATTTTAAACTATTTATTTAATCCACATTCGCTTTATGTCCCAAAGGCTGAGCGAAGAGTTGTATTACAAGGCACTAGTCACAAATGTCGACCCGAAATGCGATATGTTAGTGCACTGGGCAATCGAACTCACATTTTCACAGCGATCCAGTGTACATAACGCATAGTATATTATAAGATAAAAGAAAAAGTTTCCCCTATGAGAAGAAGTGTAAATTTACAAGATCAAAGACAGTGAGAGTACATGTACATGTAGGAGGGAAATGAATGAAAACAGCGATACAGAAAAGTCAGATCTGAGGAACAATGATTTGAGAGAGAGAGACGGCGAAGGCGAGAAGGGACTGGGAAAATATGACAGAGATAAGCAGAGAGAGGGATAAAGGGGAGCGAGAGGAAGAGAGAACAGATATATAGACAAAAGAGGGCGGAAGGGCGCGTGGTCTGCGGCGGAAGTGGGCGCCCGGAGGTGGCGCTGGAGGCGGAGGGAGACAAAACAGCAGCGCGGCGCGCGTCAGCCAGCGGAAGAGGGGAGCGGGAGCGGACTGGAGAGATGGGGAGAGGGGGGGGTGCCTCGGCGGCGGTTAAAAATGATGGTGGGCATAAAGCATCGTGGTAAAGCCTCGCCCCGACTCAGACAAATCAAAAAGGCGTGACAGCACGAGGACTACTGCATCAAGCCACGCCTCTCCATCTTTGCGTCACAACCTCCTCCACCCCTCTCCCACAATTCTCGACGTTTCCCTCTTCTCTTTGTATCCCTTCCCCCTTCTCTCTCTCTCTTTCTCTCTTCCCCTTCACACTCCCCATGCCTCTCGTTTCTTTTCTTTCTTTCCGCCCTTTCCTTCATCTCTGCCGTCGCAAATTCTCCGAACATCAAGATCTTGCGTGTATGCCGCCTCCTCCCAAGCGCTTTCCCTTTCCCAGCTTTCCGACTCGTTTGCCAAATACGTTATGCATTTTTTTTATCATGGAAAGATAAATTAGCGTACGGTTTCTCTATCTATATTTTTATTTCCGAATTTATGTAAGAAATTAAAATCCCTGGTTTGCGAGGAATTTAGTACTCAATCCGTGATTGTATGGCTTAGAAATTTTGCTGTTCCATGAATTTTTTGCATATAAATTCCATTTCAGAGGCATATTTTGCAAAGAAAGGAACATAGAGAGTTTCGCGCATAACTAAAATTGAAAGTGAAACGAGGTATGCAATCTACGATGCCATTATGGATTTTGCCCTAGAAAATCCCAGAAAATGTCATTTTATTATATTAGTCAAAATATTGCGTCGTAATCTAACAACAATTAAGGCTTCAAAAATAATACCTTGTAGAACATAAGCTTTATAACGCACCACATTAATTATATAGACGCCGAGTTAGCTGAATTGATAGGCCGGAGGTTCAATTCAAGTGATGGAAATTGGTAGGCCAGAGAAGGGAACTACCTTTCATAAATCTGCAACTTCAACACATCTTAGAGTACCACTTTTACCTATGAACACCCATCCCTGGGGTGATAACCGTAATTATCCTTACAAGTAGATAATTAAGTGTCATAAAATGAAGGAAAGGAATAAAAAGATATACACTGCTATCTAAGACTGGGAATTTTTGGCAAAGCCTTTTATGCAAATTTAATGAACAATAAAGCCGCAAGGATATATAATATCCGCACATCACAAAGTCCTTTAAAAATTCTTAATTTAACTGCAAACAATGCATAAAATGGGAGCAAAAATTAAATGCTTATGCGGTAATTCTTAGAGTTTAACGTTGCACTAGATTAAAGGTATTCGGTGCACGACGGTGCGGTAGCGTAGTAAGTAGATATTTTGGCCACTAACCCAGATTCCCGGATTCAAACTCATGCGATGCCTCCGAACATCTCCAGCTTTACACATGCTTTGCGATTTACGGATCTTCCTAAGAACTTCAAGTGAAATCGAAAATTTAACTGTCTCCGTATGGATTTCACCTTCCGTATGGAATGCTACGAGGTGAATTCTACCCTCCTCACCTTTCAAAACAACGTTTGGGTTGATTGCTGCGGCTGGGCACCTTGGAAAGCATTTGTCAAGCATATTGCTGGAAAAAAGGGCGATGAAACTGAGTGAAACGCACTTTGTTCCCCCATACCGAACAATGAGCGAAAATTTTGGAACCGACACATAGCATATCAATTCATTGGGTAGAAAAAAAAGCTACAGAGAGTTACTAAAAACTGTTCAACTCGTAAAAATCAACATTAAAAGATCATACATTCCCATATTCACCTTAAAATTACGACGCGAAAACCTTTGAATGCACGAATACTAGTCTAAAATGCAACAAAAACACATGATGCAAGCGTAATTGCCATAGAGAGAATAAGACTAGTCCATCAGTGCATCGTTAGGTAAAATATTAGAGACACGACATAAAACATAAACGTACGTTTAAAGAGGTGGCGCCGTTTGCAACCGAACAAAATGCGACTCCTGGTGCTGCGACGAATCACCGAAGCCGGGTCCCAAAATCAGTGACCGAGCACTGCTACAGCGCAAAATCGCATCAAGAACTGTGATAATGATAAAGCACAAAATAAACCACAATGGGGTTCACGCAAAGCCAAATGGACAGTTTAAAGGATGTTTGTTCCTCCCAAAGTGATCACAAAAACAAGAAGGAAGAACAACTAAAATACATTTCTGTGCGAGAACTACGAGGTCTATCCAGAACGTTACTGAACTCTGTGAAACTTCTCAAATAACCGCCTTCAACCACTTTGTTGATATCTTGTTATGTTGATTAGTTACGGCTGTTTATGTGAAGAGGTGTTCGTGGAGTGCGGCGAAAAATCGGAGTAGCGTTGCTCTGTTAAATTCTGCAAATCCTTTACGAAAACTTTTGAGTTGATTATCAAGGCTTCTGATTGAGGATGCTATGAAACGTACTGCGTATTATGAGTGGTTTATCCAGTTCAAAATGGGGATCCAATCAGAAGAAAACGACGGTGTTCCATAAGACCATCAACGTAGAATGATAGATAAACGCCTTTATTCTGGCTGAAATTCTGAAATTGAGACCATTAGGTCCATTCTTCCATTTGACCCTTCGTCAAGTACATAGAGGAAATACATGTACAAAGCCATATAAAAAAGAAAAGAATGATAAATTCATGTATATAATAAAGGAAATAAGCACAAGATGTATGAGTAATTTTGTGGGAATAACCCACATCGCAATTTTGTGATTACCCGCACGTCAAGAAAGTGAACGATTTCGTTTATGCAAATCGGCATTTGACTACCAGGGAACTTGCAGAAGAGCGTGACATCTTCATTGGTTCGTGCTATGAAAAACTGACTGAAAAATTAAGAATGCATAGAGTCGCCGCTAAAATTCGTGCCTCGCCTGATAACAGCAGACCAGAAACAACATCGACTTCAAGTCTGTCAGGAACTGTTTGACCGACCTGAAGAGGATGAAACCTTCTTATACAGGAACATAACAATTGATGAGTTATGGGTTTATGGATATGGCATCGAAACCAAAGTGCAATCTTCACAATGAATTGATTGATGAAACAACCGCCGGACCCAAAAAAGCTCGACAAGTTCGCTCGAATCCCAAGGTGATGGCTTTTTCTTTTCAATTCAAAGGAGGTTGTGCAGAACGAATACCTCTCCAAAGAACAAACAGTCCACACGAAGTATTACCCGGGGATTATGAAACGCCTAAGAGAGAGAATTAGGTGAAAACGGCATGAACTATGGAGTAGCGGCGGGTGGTTTTTTCACCACGACAACCCGCCGACTCATTTACCTCTTAAAACTCGTGAGTTTTTAGCCAAAAACAAGACCGCTGTGCTTCTTCACCCAACCTACTCACAAAATTTTTTCATGTTCCCCAAAACTGGAAACCACACTCAAAGGAAAAAGATTTTCCACCATTCCCAAGTAAATAGAATGGTTTGAGGCGTCACTTTATGGAAGCGAGTCATATCGGAAAAGAAAATACTTTGTATTGTACTATGCATGGCCTACGTTTTTCCTAATAAAATATATGTGGAAGAATACGTATTTTCTTTCCCGACACCATTCCAAAGGTTATAAGCGTTTTAGGACTGTTTCAAAAAGTGGAAACACCGTTGACATAAGTGAAAACGTGACTTCTTTAAATGGGACCCAGACCAAAAATTATTAGTGAAGTAATTTTTTAATAAATAAGTTCGGGAAATTATTGAACAGTCCCCGTATTTTCCTGACAACACCTCTCACAACACCTTTCTGGCGAGTTAATGGTAATTGTATATACGGTTCATGGCTAATTATCCAACATTCGTAATATGCAATAACAGGGAACTGCAATCTACCTGAATTGGTCATCTCGATGTATATTCACTCAAATGACATTCATTAAGACATACTTTTCTTTAAGTAAATAGTTTTGTTATGGGTTTTTCTACAATATTTTATTATCACATAGAGTTAAGTATAGCTGGAGTGTTTATTTTGTTAATACATGGGCCCCACAAATTATCTAATTGCTATCAAGCAAATACTGCGTTAGGAAAACTCAATAAAAATGGCCTTCTACATAAAAAATTTATTTCCAGGATATGAAGATTTACAACTACGTGGAATACAAGAACATGTACCTCACCATCAATTAGATTTTATCATCAGTATGCTACAAGGTCCTGAGCATCAGCAAAGATGTGGGTATCGTAAAGGGAAGAAGAGGGAATAAATTTAGTTCCGAAATGAAAATCACCCGACGAATTACGAGTAACTGCTTTAGGATGTTTCACGATTTGACTCAGGTTTTTCTGCTATTATATAATAATTCTTTATTCATAATATTCCTTTCAAACAAACTGCTATACGTGGTTTCCTAATAACTAACCAAGTTTTTCCAAAATAATATACTTCCTGCCAATTCGTGCATTAAGTATCACAGAATTTCCTAACAGTCTTCTGAAAATGAAAAATATTACATCTTCAACAAGTCTCACAATTTTTCAGTATATTGCGTAAAAATATAAATTATTTTGAAAAAATTCGATTTTAAGATTGATCCCAAAGATTCAAAGAGCTATTTCAATTGAATCAGACTACGAAAAACCTTTGTTAAAAACCGAAATAGAGTGCAATAAACTCAGCAGTAAATTCAACAACAATTATATGATTGCAGAACACCTCATGTACTAAACGACAACAATCAAGTAAAAGCATGATAATTGCAGTACCGTGCGTACAGACAAAGAAACTGATTGCATATTTATAATTGCAATCAATTAAAAACTAACGAAAAAGAGAATGGTGAAGAAAAAATGCACGCAATAATTCTAAAGTCAAGAAAAGAGTAACGAACGCAGCACTGCCAAGATGAGCGACGTTGCCGAGAAGAAGGAAATGGGAAGATTGAAGCAACTTTTTCCCATATATCTCTCCTGCCTTATGTGGTCATACAGATAAAGGAGGAAAAAAAAACTAAAAAAATCATTCTTTGTCAGAGGTTGTGAAAGAAACACATTAGGTGTTGGACCTCGACTGTCTCTCGTGTATTCTCCGAAGATTTACGGTGTATAATCTTTTCCATAAAAGATACCTTGGATAAAAGAGCTTTAAGTGCACCACAGCGTCCCTTGCAATCGGATGGAAGAGCCGCGTCCATTCCCGTTCGGATAATGCGGTCATCTCACGAAGCTCCCAGTGCGTGAGTCCAAATAAATGACCCGTAGCAATCCCAACAATCATCTCTGCTACCATGGCAACCATCGCTCTCCTCCACCCTCGCATATAATGCTTCCCTCGAATACCCTATCCTCTACTCCTCCCTCATTCCCATCGCCCCTCCCCACAAGAAAAACCACGGCTCTAATCCATCCAAGACACCCTCCACCCCGAAAATCCCCTCCCCATTCAGCCGAACTGCCTTTCTTATACACACTCCCAAGAATAAAAGAACGAAGAGCAACTCACTCTCATATAGACCGCCCACCGTGACGTCACAACCGGATGCGCTCCACTATGCCCCCCGCCCGAAACTCAAGACATCTCCAGTCATTGACATCAATCATTCCTGCTTAGATGCGTTATATCAGTTGGCAAAACAAGGTAGGCGCCATCAGCGGAGATAATAATTTTCACTCCTCGAGCGGGAAGCGTATAATTTGGTGACATTGCAAATTCCTTGCGTCAATTTTGTTAAGAAACTGCAATTTTTTTAAAAATTGCAGTTAATCAATGAAGAGATTTGGGGTTGGAAAATTTTTCGTCTTCCTTAAATCGGCGTGGGTAATTATCGATCACTTTTCACTTGGCTTCAGCATCATCGAATTAGTTCAAATCAATTGCTGTTATCCATAAAATTCTCTCTCTCTCTCGTTGTTTTCTTCTTATAGAACCGTTTGAATTTTGATCGCCCCTCCATGACTACCAAAGAGCTCAAGCATCGTCAGAAAAATCCCACTGCTTTTCCCTCCACATCAACCGCAGATAGCCGCAGTCAAAGCCTACACATAAGTTCGCGTAATGAAACAGACCCTCTCGATTTAGCATCATTCCCTTTCATCTTTCTCAAAAAACTTTCCTTTTTGGTCCATTCGCAATTCTTCCATCTCTGCGTCGTTTGCTTCTTCACTCTTCCTCTTTCTACGCCAACGTGTACGTAACTATTAAGTTTTCTATCCGCAGTCCCTATTTTTCTCCCTACTTACATAGTCTTCTGCGTGCCACGCATTTACCCTCTGTTCTACTCTCCTTCTCTCTCTCTCTCTCTGTACCCTTCTTTCTCTTTTATCTTTCTCAGATATATAAGCAGCTTCCGGATTACGAATAGCATCTTCAAAAATTGAAACTAATTTCGGTAACATTAGTACCCACGTAATTTTCGGAAAATATTGAATTAACCAAAAGCGGAGAAAGCTAATAGCGACATGGATAAAATAATAATAAATTAGCTAATGGTCGCATAGAATCATATAAGAAAAATGCAGGAGTCATATTTCATGTTTTTACGGCAGTTAGAGGCAGAAGAGTTGAACTAAACACCGGCGCAAAATTGAAGGAGCCATGCCTAAAAGAATTAATGTCACAAATGTGTTGAATTAAAATCATTTATTCACCTGATTCCCATAAAACTTCAACAACAAACGTCACCTTCACGTTATTCCCTTCAGCGTAAATGTCGTAAGTACTTGAGCAATAGTTCATTTATAACATGGTATCACTTGAGTAATGGCTAATTATTTAAAGTTAAGAAAATATTTCCCTAGCCTTGAGAACATGCTACTATTTCATTGCTGATTTCATTTGGTATAAAAAAATTAAAACGTACTAAACGTATCTTATTAATCAATAGTATTATCGTGCCATAAAAAAATTTAGTAATCCATACTCTTCCTTTTCCCTGCTACTTGACGGTACAAATCTTACGACTCAACCTAGCTTTGGTCATGGAGTTTAACGTTTCTCATGATTTATTATAAACAACCGCCCTTGACGCATGTAAAAATAAACCACCATCTCATAGTAGGACAACAATGTAACCCTAAGGTATATTTTTAACCTCGGCCATTCTCTCCCACCGTTAGAATAGGGACCATCGAACTATCATCATTCTTCAATCTTCCATCATCCAAACATCATTCTCAGAGTGAAGAAGAGAATGGTCACAATAAGGTGCAATGTGTAACAAAACTTTATATACTATCAGGATATTCAAAGAATTCAGTCAGTGAATACATTCCATAATAATCAAGAAAAGCATTTTCACATCTAGAAACATTCTGAGCTGCTAATTACACATACGAGATTTAAAAATCGTACAGTTTTAAAAGTTATATTTTTCACTCATACTCAGGCGTTTTCAACTTAAAAGAGGTCCCCATACGAACGTATTTCCGCAGCTAAATTTCAGTCATCATGACGACTGTGCAGAAAATCCAACTATAATCCTTCCTCCAGCGATTTCTCACCATACACTGCGATCCCACTTCTCTCCTTGCTTAGTGTCTGCGTCCGCTTTAAACCAAAGGAGGTACATAAACAGAGAACGAGAGAGTGAGAGAAGGGTGCGCGGGAGGGCTCTTTTGAAAGGGGAATGGTAAGGGAGGGAAAAGGAGGTAATTTCAATGTGAAGTGGTATGTAAAATCGGACTGGAGTTTCCATTGTTGTGCTCCGCACATCAGGATGCAAATGCTATGCATTGTATGGTGGGGAGAAGGGTGAGGTGGTGGGACGAAGGGGTGACAAGGAAGAGAGAGGAGCCGGACGGCTTCCGAACGCCCACTCCCTCACCCCTCCACTCCGCCCATCCTCGCCCACCCCCCCTCTCCGCTCATCTTTCGTATCTTCACGCGCCCCACCACACCACACCCCCCTCAAATCTTCCGCCACCAGCACACCGCTCCGGAAGAAAGACCGGGGCGATGGCACGGTGGTGTGCGGCTGGGGAAGGGCGGGGCGGGAATTCGCGGGGAGAGGAGAGGGGGGGTGGGGAAGATGTATTTGTGCATGGTGAGGGCAAGGAGTCCGATGGGTGTGGGAGCGTGGTGGGAGTAGCCAAAGAAGGGAAATAACCGTGCGGAAGTAGACGGGGAAGATGGAGGTCGGGGGAGGGAGATCAAGATCTGGCGCATGCGTGATAGAAATGAAAGGAAACGACGTGAATGGAAAATTGGACGTGAACTCAATCGCAGTGGTGGATACATGTTCGGAATGAATGGACGGACGCAGCCGTGAACAATGGCCGGTACGTGCTGTAAGCGTCGGTCTCCACTCTAGAACGTACCAATGGATCTCTGAGAATGTAAGCCATCAGCATTTCGTTTTTTTAATTAATGCAAATTATTGCGCAATTACGGAACTGTAATACGTACGGATGACAATGTGTGACCATAATCTTATTTTGTCGTCAGCTAATACGATACCTACAATTCACTCTGAATATCGCATTTATTCAGCTTGAATTATTGCGTGTATTTTTCATCTTATGTAGGAACATGCTTTGGAAAAACCTTTAAATATGAGCCAGAAAAGATGAACACCGACAAAATCTTTTTCAGACCCCTAACCATACTAAGCACGATGCATTGGATATATTTCATTGTTCGGAGAAAATGTACTCCTTATCGTCGAATTTCATTTCGTTTTTGAGGAAATATTATTGGTATTTCCCTCAAAATAATACCCGTGGTTGATACTCATTGAATGTGTTATTATTTGGGCTTGCTGCAAAGTTTTGGCAAGACACTTCACTTGTAAACCATTTAAACAGCTATTAAATTCGTATTCATTATACGTTACTGTTACAGGGATCGTTGATTGGCAGATAAATGGTTTCATTGCCTAATTGTTTATGTCAAGGAATAGTTTTGCGACTAAAAGGAGCATAAATGGACCCTGGCTGTGAATTATGCCGCAAGAGCATATGAACCCTAGAACCATCGTGACTCTTGAACCATAATACGCAAAGGTGTGTGATTCAGTTGAACCTTGCCTTCACGTACTTGAAAATATGATTTATGTTTCAGATGCAGTTAAGGAGAAAGCTTCTCTCCTCTTCATGAAAACCACGCATCCGTGAGAGGCCCTCCAAAGCGTCTCCAGTGATATTCTTGACGAAGTCGTCATTAGAGAAAACGAAAGTACTTATTCCTGCCTCGGCGTTAACATGCGTACATTCTCGCTAGGACCCAATAAGAGATCCTTAAATGCATGCACCGACTACATTACCGGAGAAGGACCACGAAGAAAGTGGCAGGCAGTGAGTATAATCGAGCAAGGTTAGAGAGATTTTCACAAAAGTGCAGCGGAATAAAAGATGAAGGAGAAGCGTAGAGTGAAGGAGAGAGAGAGAAAAAGGTAAGGAGCCAGAAGAGAATGAAGTGATGGCAGCGTTTTTTCAATGGAATGCGAAGGAAAGGAATAAAAGAAAGACGAGAGAGAGACAATGGAGGTGAATGGGAAGGTGGAGAAAAATAAAAAGGTGGAAAGAGGAAGTGTCGCATCATTTTGGTTCCTTTGAGTCGCAGATATGCTTCCAGGAAGGCATTGGTCTTCTTCTTCTCCTCCCGGCGGGACATGTGAATGGGAGCGCGCAAGTGTGCCGCCTCTGTGTGTGTCCATCCTCAAAGGATGAGCGGCGTTTACGCTGGCAGAGAGCGGCGATGCGCTCGCTAGTGGGGACGGGAGTGAGTAGGGGAACGCGGGTGGGATGTGGGTTGGTGGAAACGACGGGGAGTTGGGATGGGAAGATAAAGAATGGGGAGCAACGTTCAGGAGATAAGGGCGCGGGGTCGGGAGGGAGAAGGAAGGGCTCGGGGGAAATCGAGGCGGGGGAAAGGGAGGAGAGGAGCCGGTGGCGGTACGAAAGGAGATGGCTTGGTTAGATGGATAGGGAAAGAGGAAACGGGGGTGCGCGGGGCGAGGGAGAGGTGGATGCAAATCTTTTCTGAGGCATCCAGGACATGGAAGTTAGAAAACCAGAGACGGATAAAGAGTACAGGGTTGGAGGAGAAAGAAATTCGGGAAGTCAGGGAGTCACTGAACTTACCCTTCTCATTAATCACGGAATACACCGTCCCTAACTCTGTCCCTCTCTCCCTCGTACACTCTTTCTGCTCGTCTCATCCTATTCACCGCTTTTTTTCTCCCAACTTGAGTTTTTGTCCCCGAAAAGAGACCGCGAGAGAGATGCACTGATGCGGCGAGAAGCGACTAGGAAACATTTGAGTGCATATGAAGGATATTTCGAAAAGAGGTGCATATGAGAGCACTTGCTCAGGAATATGCGGGATTAAAATTTTCGGAAGTATTTTTAACGGGAAATGTCTCATTACCCACTATATTACGATATTTTCATGTCCGAGTTGAAAACGAAGTTGTTTTTACAAGATTGTATTTGATAGCGGTGATACATGTTTCAATACACTTACGGTACAAGTATATCTAAATGATAATGAACGAATATACCCGAGATTTTCCTACGAGATGATCGTTTCATAGAGGTGAATCAATGAGTACGGGGAATCAGAGAAGAGGCCTAGTGAAAATAAGACAAGAAATCGCCTTCATAAATCTCGGGAGCATAAATTAAAGGGGCATGAATATACATATAAATTATTCCATTGAAAAATTTTAATTGAAATGAACACAATGAAAATTTCTCCGTAAAAAGATAAGTATTTTCTGACCATAAGCATTGTCACACATGATTTTCATAATGAATTAAACTAATGTGTTTAACTTGAACGTAATACCTATACGGTGAAATATAAACGCGATTTATTACCATATTTTATTTCAATCTTCAATTCAACTTGGATTTCATGAATTTCATTTTCCAACTTTAAATTATAAACAAAGAATGCACGGATTATGAAAACTACTATATAATAACAAATAATTATTAGCCACATAAAAATGTAATTTCACTCTATGGATAGCTGTTACATACTTTCAATGAATCTAATCTAGGACTAGAATTTATTTGGTTGCTCATGAACCGGCACAAATATTTCATTAACTAACCATAAAAAAAAACCTGTGATAATTTTACTGCAAAAATTCTTTCGAAACGTAAAGTGACATGTGAATTTTCTTTCCTCGCCTCACCATGAAAATAACGAACGAAAACTGTACTATGGTGGCTGTCTGAGCGGAACAAAAGGCCTAGTGACAGTGGACGTTTGTCACGAGATGAGAAACTCAAGAGTGCAAGATGAAGGGAAAAGAAATGAGAAGACTTGACTGGTTTTGGACCTCTGGTATTAATGTGGCAGAGGCAAAGTGTGACGGACATTTTTTTCGATGCGGAGTGCCGCAACAATGAAGAGAATGGCGCCATTGGAGAGCCGGGGGCAATTGTTGGAAGAGGGGCGAAGTGAAGCACCAAGACAGGCGGCTTGGTCGCTACGCCAGGGTCGCTCCAATGTCCAATGGGAAAAGGGAAAATTACAACGTATAACTGTGATCAAAGCTTTGTTTCGACGGTAAAATGCTTTTGGTCGGCTGAGAAATAACTTTCATGGCAACGATATTAAAATATTTAAGGATTAAATTGATATTAGACCATCTGCATGTACCTTTTCGTCAAATGCAAAGAGACTTATTAGTATACATACGTAAAGGATAACGTCTATTAATCATTTTACGTGAGTACAATATTTCAGGGTAAATCCACGAAATCACAGCAAATCCTTGATGTTGGCCTTTCGAAAGCGTTTTCAACTGAGTTAAATAAGATAATAATTGTGCCATCCAATTGATAAACAAATTTAAAATTATATATCGTAAAGTATACGCTCTATCACCATTAAATCTTATTCAGATAAAATATTAAGCGCAGAATGTGACAGGGCTACAACTCACTGATAACCCAGAATAGATAATGTATCATTTATTACTCTTAATTCGAATTTTAGAAAAATATCTATTTTATCCAGAAGAATGGAAATGGTTGTAATGAATCAATCCATACAATTGTAAGTTTTTCCTTTGTCAAATGTGCGATCCATTAAATATTTTTCCATTAAATATTCAACTCTTTCAGTGAATTCTGAAAATGTAACCGTCTAAATATCCCATTATATGCATGGTTGCTTAAAAGCTTAGTCGGATACTTGTTTAAAAAGTGCATGATGCATAGTTTATACGAATAAGTACACGATGTGTAATTTAAAAAAAAACAGACGTGATAATGTCCCTTTCACAATTTTGCTCGAAAAATGTTACACGAAGCAATCGAATGATGAGGTCTCAGGCGTGATGTGGTGGAAGCGTAACATATTAAAACCACAGGTATTGCAATTTTCCACTAGATATTTTATTTCGACACTACCGGTTTCGATGTTTTCACATCATCATCAGGTGTGATGTGACACCTGATGATGATGTGAAAACATCGAAACCGGTAGTGTCGAAATAAAATATCTAGTGGAAAATTGCAATACCTGTGGTTTTAATATGTTACACGAAGCCTTCGAGCGTATTAACCATGATGCAATAGTTTTCCCTATCAATAACTAAATACAATATATTACATATGGATTAAAATCCATCGATGTTTATGCACTTATTTGTGTGCCACAATATAATTCCACTCCTATCGAGAACCACAGACGTGCAGTTATCACGAGACGTTCCCACATTTTGCGTAAATTGGCCCATTACCCTTCAAATAAGACAAAATACCCAGTTTTGACTATAGAAGCGAACATGCTTTAGATTCAAAATGTATTATGAAAGTTAAAAATTCAATTTTGCAAGTGGAAACATGGAAATGATTTTTTTTTCGGGTTTCAATATTTTAATGTTAAGGTTTTGTTTTGGTCCAACATTCTGAAAACACGCTTTCCGTCCGTCATGAAAAATATTACCATTTCATTAGCGTTTAAAACAACTTGATTTAAGACTCCATCTTAGACCATGTGATGTTTCTTCATATTCCAAGCAATGGCAGGAAAAAAACTTTGCAATTCCAGAAATGTATACCATGGTCTCGCTGTCGCGCATTCTGTCCCAAAAGTAGTAGGACTGAGTAAATTTTAAAAAATATATTGCTTTAATTGATACATTCACTCAAAAGTCTTCGAAGTAGCACCTTTGTGCCTCCGCACACTGCTACCAGTGGGTAATCTACACCTCGTTCCCTTTCTGGAAGGTGGAATGCTGCTAATCTCCCTCGTCACACCCTGTTATAACGCTTACAATGAGTCGCTATGACGCCCTTTCAGCATGGATTTGAGACGAGGGGAGAGGAAGAAGTCTGGTGGGGCATAGTCTAAACATTTGGATTCTCGCTCACATAGTTTAGAAGCCTTGGCAAATCCGCGCGCGAGTTTGCTTTTGTCCGTCCAAGAGCACTCGCAGCACCAACTTCGCACACACCTTTCTCATAGCCATATTTCGGTACAAGTCGATGCACATCCCTTTCATGAATCGCAAGTTCATCAGAAACGATGCGAACACTTGCTTTGCGAACCCTGTCCAAAAAATTTCGTTCCAAAAAGCACAAATAATTCAAAACATATCTTAAGTCAATTAGAGATTCTCCAATCCATACGCTGCAACTTACACTTTACATGGACTGTACCCGTAGAAAAAACTTATGATATCTCCTCAAATTGATGTTTGATTGTCCTTTTACTTGGTAAACCCTGACGGTACTCACTTGCATAATACTATCATCAGATAATTTTTCAATGCGACAAACTAAGATACTTTGTAAATATGGAGAAAAATGAAGTTCATAGATATAGTATAAGAAAGCAATTCTGGAAAGAGTAAAAAATTCCATCTCCAAGAAGGCTCTTAGCAAAAGAATGAAGTAATTTTTATACAGTATTTGAAAGACCGTGCAAAGTTGTGACTAAAACTGTTTGAGGTTATATTAATGTTTTACTTTTATACCTGAAACCATCTGCTACTGTGCCAATGTTCACACTGATTTCAGGAGATACGGATTTGTAAAAAATACAACAAAAATTAAGTGGGCAAGGAGAGAAGAAGCCAATGAACACAAGCCTGCTGAAAATATAGTATTTCTCGACTGGACTCGAAAATGACATCGTCGTCCCTTTCCTTAAGATGATCTCCTTCATACTTTCCCCATAAGCCCTTGGTCCACAGAACTCTCAGCTTCCCATTCACAAGTAGTAGGACAAGTTCTAGGCATTCGAGCTGAATTGAGAAGGGTTTTTAAGGACCCCCTAAGGATAATGCCTTTTGTGCGTAACACGAACCACAATAATAGAGGGTCATAGTTGGGGGGGGAGGAGCGAGTAAGTGAGAGGATATCTTTGCCAAAGGGACTTTCGACAAGCGCTGGTGTTGATGTCTCCTCAAGATCTCTCTGCTGCCACCGGCAGACAGCATACTTCTGCCTCTCCTTCAACTCTATTATCTCCAACCACGTTCCAGCCGCTGCTTTGACCGCTTTCCAACCTCCGAATATCAACTCAACACAATCTCTCTTTAGCCTTACAAGTCATTATGTTAATGCTTATCTTGAGAACTTTTTACAATTTTAATGTATGAAGTAATGTAAGTAATGCTATGATTTCAGTCAGTGATAAAGGTAATTGCATTCTTCGAAATACAACAGAAGCATTTTGGTCACACTTACTCAGACGTTTTCACCGTGGGAAAAATTCCGAATAGCGTAAGTCACACATCAAGTAGCCACGACTGTTATGGCATGCATATTCAGAGTCATGAGTTTATAACCCAGAACAATATGTATACGAGTTTTGGGGAAGAGGTTTTATGTCTAAGTATACGTACTTGCAATGGTTTTAATAATGTTATATTTTATGTTATCAATGTCATCCCACCATTTCATTCCATTGTATCAATCCCGACAAATCGCCCATCGAGTGATCCGTTGAAATATGTTCTCATATACAATTCAGTAGCTTGACTTTGTCCCACTATGATCATACTATGATTAACTCTATTCAACGACTGTAAAATCCGTACCAAAAGGTCAACTAAAACTTAAATTTACCCTGACATTCAGAATGTAATGTTTCTTTCACATAATTTTCGCTGCCCTTTACTCAGATCATTCTGAACGTTCTTTTCTTCGTCGAACAAGAAAAAACCGGCCTCTCACACTATATTAACTATTCAATTCCACATACTTTCTATCTCCCTTCATTCCGTTCAACATGCCTATCCTTTCCATCCTCCTACCTCGACTGCCTAACGTTCGCCCCTCTATCAAAGTCTTCAACATTCCATCCCCTATCAAAACGGTCGCCATCCACCTTTCCTGATCGTTGGGATTTCTCCCAAAAATTTTCTTTTCTCTCGAAAAAGCCTAGCACGTGCGCCTCTTTTCCTCTCCGCCCATTTTTACCTTTTCCATCGTTCTCCACGTTCAGGTCTGAAAAACCTCGAGCTTACAAATATCATATTGCTTCAAAGATCATTTTCCCATTCCGTATAAACTACGTTCTAGAACAAAGTTTTAACAAGTCTTTTCCTAACATCCTTCCTCAACATCCCTTTCATCAACTCCTTCCACCTTAAGAAAGCTCCTTAACCAAACGCATTTCTTCTTCTAATGTTCCAACTACTTTGACCAAAATGGTCTAATTCACCTCCGAGATAGGTAAACTGTTTTAACTGCTCCCGTTTATGAACTCTTTAAATTATATTCTCTAGAATATTTCAATACCCGTATTTAATTTAGCTTCCTTATTCCTATAAAACCGCATAGGCTTTGCTTTTTTCATTGATTCTCATCCGATACGTATCATACTGACTTTTCAGTGCAACGCATTGGCTGACTGGAAAAATAAAGCTTGACCATCCGCAAACCTACCTTTATGATTTCTACATAGACTGTTATCCCTATTTCTAGTTCTCCTCATGTCTTTCATACCAAAACCTATACGCATACGTTGAGTCACAGTGCAATTTGTCAAATATAATGTGCCAAAAAGTCTATACTAAATTTTGTTATCGATCAATCAATAACGTTAAACGATTTTATCATAATAAATATCCGTAATAAAACGACAATTTACATGTTAAAAATATTTTGAATGGAGAAGAAAATACTCATTATTGCCATATAATTTTTCGTGCATTAGATGGCAAGGAAATCAGATGCAGTGATAGCAGTGATGGTGAACTCGGCCTTCTCGTTCACAGCATCTAGAGGCTTCATCCCTGTAATGACTTGATTAAAAAAGTTGCAACACCCTTTTTTTCCAGCTAACAGTACTCATAAGTGAAGAATGTCTTGAATTTTGCTTGAATCTGTTCCCCAAGTTACCTTCTAGCATGTACCTGTCCAACGCCGAGGGGAGCTTATTCAGTTCCGACCCAGTTGACGTCGGAGTCATCCGTGAACTCCTATTTTTTTCTGCCCCAATAGCCGTGAATATCTACTCCTTGATTGTAATGGAGGTTTCATTGTGTCAGTGTCGAGGTGACGGGTTTTTCTTCTGCTTTTCGCGAAAGCGCACGAAGGAGAGAGATAGAAAGAGAGAGAGAAGAGCTTACGAAAAGAATATGAGTGAAAATGGCCTTCCGGGAAACGCCTCCCTTTGATGAAATCTAAACGACAGGCGTTGAGACTTCTGAGAAACAAAGAATAAAAGAATTGCCTGTTTTCCTGATTTTAATCATCTGTTTCTTCTCCTTTAAATTCGCGAACCTGCTAGGAATGCCGTATCCCTTGGAAAAGTATTTAATCAAACTGGATAAATCTAACCGCGCAGCAGCTATGGTACAGTGTGTATTTGGAACAGGCGGATTAATTAAGGGTCTTGATGATTACAGTTTGGTGATTATTTTCGGTCGTTCATTTGGGTGCTTTGCGTGGCGCGTAGCGGAGCTTATCAATCTAGCATTAGAAAATTTAAGCAAAAGTTCTTAGGTCTGAAGGCGGAGGGAAGGAAGGAAGGAAGGAAGGAAGCGAGAAGTGCCAAAAATAAGTGAATTAGCATAAAAGTAAAACAGAAGATACTGCCACGGGAATTACCAAAGATAACTCAGGAAAGTAATAATAATATCATTTGGGAGCGATATCATGGAATTAAGAAAAACGGAAGAAATACATCTCCATAGAATTTTAAGGAAAGCATATTGGAAGAAAATGTGAGGAAAGAAAGACTAAGAGGAATAATAAAGAGAATTACGTGAGTAAAAACGTTTTAAATGAACCTAGTGGAATTTATACGGTACAAGGAGAGTGAGCAGCAGTTATTCCACTTCGATTAAAAAAATTTCATAGTACATTTTTCAGAGTACATTTTTCATGCTTAGTAATTTACCTTCAAGTATCACTCCGGCTCATGTAGGGATTCGACTCAGAAAAAAATGAACGAGACTTCCCAAATTTGATTAAAAAGTGTAAAATAATATTCTTGCTACTAATGAGTTAAATCAAACGAGCATATACATCTTTAATTGTTGAAAGCTAAGTAAATGGCAAACAAGAATTTATTTGAGTGCCGATTCCCAATAAAATTTTAATAAATAGCAGTAGTGACTTCAAACCTCCCTATCTTCTAAACTATAGTATGTTAAATACATGAGCAGATATGTCAATAATGAAGTTTTTAATAAAAATGGTACTTAGTCTCTTACATTATTCTCATACATATTTACATTCATTCTTGGCAAATGACTAGTGTACAACGAAGATCATATGAGTCTACATGTCATTGACGCGCTGGTTTTGTCTGAAGAACATTTGTAAAAAATAGTAGCCACGAATTTATAACGCATAATACCTACATAAAAATAATAAAATAAAATATTTGGTCCATAATAGCAGACGAGAAGAGAACTAGATGGTACAATTTTCCATCACGTAGTGACACAGGAAATGTGGAACAATGAAAAAATACTCGTAATACGCTTTATTTATAAATTTATAAAGTAAATAAAATAGATTTAGGTGGTTCCACATGGTCTAAGTTTAACATATGCAGTAGGAATATGCTTAAGTAATGCGAGATGTCTTATTGAGCTTCATTTTGGAATAATGTATATCATGAATTCTGCTCAAACCAGATATATTCGCCAACAACTATCACAGCCGAATTATCCCTAGACTCTTAATGCAAGCAGGAATTCTAAAATGTGCAGGTAGTTTTAGAAATTTGGGTTTTCAGGCATATAAACAATTTCGGTTTGAAGAACATTTCAAGAGTTCATCGATTGCCACCTTCATCATGGTTAATATAAAATAAGAGTTGTCTCCCGTAATTCTAAAACTATATACTATTTCATGCAAAATGAAACTCTTATTGATAATTGTAATGTTCTTGTACCGATAAACATGCAAGAAAATCAGCAGATTAGCAACGACATAAATTTAAACATGGCTATACACGAGCCATGTAGTAATAGAACATTTCTACATAATTTACGGAAGTTATGCTCTGTGCCTTTATCATTTCAACAGTTCAGATTATTTTATGCATCCTAACCATGAGATTTACTGTTTCATATCATAAGCATTACGTATCAATGATGAGCACTTTCATCAGTCCCTTTTCGTGTTTTTGCATAACCTTAAATGAATGAAATATATCTTTTAAATAAAAACTACTGCTATCAACATTGTTTGAATAACAAAGTTCTGATTAAAAAATTACATTTAAATAAGTATCTGTACGCCCTTCCTACCATTTGTTTCCGAATCATCATAATCTTAATTAATTCTTTATGCCCTTCCTATGTAAGTAATGAGGTAATACAGAAAAATATACCTCACTCAGGAAAAAAGCGCGAAAACGGCTACAAGAAATGCCGAAAAATTAAATAAAAAGTTCGTCTTAAGCGGATCCTCATAAAAAACAATCAATACCAAACAAGAATAAACCAAAAAATGAAATATCTTACCAGATTTTATCACTGTACCATTTCCAGAATAAGAGTTAAATATTGACTGCTCTGGAGTGAAGAATATGAACATATGGAGTAAAACAATGCATGGTAAGATGGTGGTCCTGTTAGTGGCAAAGACGCAATGAATCAACGGACGTAGCTATTTCTCAAAGACATAGTTGTAGATAAACACAGTTGTCATCGAGTATCCATGAAGCTCCCGTCACGGGGTTATTTTCCAAAAAGTCTCCTGAATCATTTCCTAGATCTCTCATTTGCTTCCGAACCCGAACTACTCCCTCTTGCATTTTATCGCAAGCCGTTGTGCTCGTAAATTTTTTTCTCGGATTCCCTTAATCTCTCCTCCTACCTCCGCATCCCCTTTCATTCTTCGGTGAGTTTCTTTTGTCTCCGTTGATGAGAGACTTCTCCGTCAGCGCTGAGTCGCGGCGCCGATGGGGGCACGGTGGCGACATCTGAATGCGGGTGACGGTTATGACGTCGGACGCCACGACCACAGCGTGACAAGTGAAAAACCACACTGCTTTTCCCTTACTCAGACCTGACATTCCAACCTCCATCACCACTTTAATTTTCTCTCCACCTTTCACCACCACGCCGTTAATCCCACCACGCCTCATCATTCATTCCCTACGCATGAACACATTCACAGTTTACCATCCGCGCTAAGCATATTTTTTTTTGGAGGAAGGTAATTTATGCCTCAAAAAAATAAGACATGCATGCATCACACCAGCGATTTTCTTGCTTTAAAGTTTTTGTCTTTTCCAGTTGATAACCGTAATGCAGAACTATTAATCCCGAGGACTTTTTTCCTACAATTCTGAAATGTTAATCTCATTGTTAACTAAAAGAACAAAATGTTTGTCGCAGGATAGTGTTAATTTAAGATCCGAGTATTACCTAATAAATTCAAACCCAAAATATACGTTGAATATGCTTCTACGCAGTAGTGTAAGTTAGGAAAAAATAGTTATCTGGTTGCAGTACTAAAAGATAACTTGTTGTGCTATAATGTCGTAAAAATACTAACCAATACGTTGAAACAAAACATGAAACTACCCAGAAATAACATTAATACCTTCAACTAATGGGGCAAAATATACAAATGTGTAATACAATATGACACCATAATATCTCTATTTTCAAAGGTTAACAAAATCTAACCCTTCCTGTGTTATTCCCGAGGATCAGTAACAAAAGTAACCTAAATTATTTACTCCTAGATATTCTTTAAATTAATGTGATGCACTACAGGGAAATAACGGTAAACACCAATCAAATACAAACGCATTCTAGGAATGTTTTAAAAGTGAGTTGGCACAATTTTTGTATAATATATTTTTATTCATTTTCCTCGGTAATAGAAGTATGGCACCCCATTAATATTGACAAAATTCAATATCATTGAACTTAATTTCTAGGTTATTAGGAAATTTATTGTTTATTCACGTTTTATTACTTAAATTATTTTTCGATTGAAGGATAAGCCACTGATGCAATTAACTTCGTGAATACTGGGAGGCACACGTACTGATGTGTATGTTAAGCCTTAAATGCCCTATTAAATGCTAATATGCCAATTAAAAGCCATAAAGTCAAACATTTACTCGTATGTTGCATGGCAGGCATACAATAGTCAAATCGACTCAATGCAGTTAATAGAATTTTATGTAACAAAGAATTTTATTATATATGTATTCATAATATCCTATTTATTTTAAACATGTTAAATAAAAATGTTTGCCCAAATCATAATTTCCCTACTAATGGTAAGCGTAATGAATGAAAAAGGAAGATTTCCAGATATTGGATACAAATATTTTGCCGTGGAGAAAAACACCTTAACTGAACAATAAATGGTAACTTGCAGCGGATTAATTGTCATTTAAATTTTCCTTGCAAATGTGCTATTGTTGAAATGATGTTAACTGAGATATTTAATTCAGATAATTTTTAAAATATCATCTTCAAACCAATTTTTTAAAAATTAAATGTTCTTAAATTTAATATTAATGAATTTTAGTTTTAACTTAAACATTAATGAAATTGTAACTGAGAAAAATAGCAATTGAATTTCTTCATAATCTTAATATTTAGGTTCAAAAAACAACCACCACGGAGAGATATTATCAGGAATATATGTTATTTTTCAAATGAACTTCCAAACACATGAATTGAGATACCCTTACTAAATTTCGTGAATAAGTATTTTTTTCTTACGAGGATTTTCTCCTCGTATGCCTTAATTTTGTTTTTACAGTACAAAAAAGAGAAGTCAATACATCCATCATCCCTTTTCTTATTCTGTCAGTAGCTCCCGTAGTCCCTAAACCGCCCTCACTTCTGTAGAAACTAAACTTCATATATAAGTTTTAATGCACTTTTTCCTTATACCCTTATCCAGTACTATTTTTCGCCAATATTTGCTTCATCTGATATAAATCCTATTACTCTGTTTCAAGTCTGCAAATTAAAGCCCACTTATTTCTCCCATTGCGAGTGATTTATTTCCTAAAAAAGAATCCATCGCTTCCACTTGTTTTCGTCTTTCCCTAATCTTTGTGGATAATTTAATCCCATACTTCAACTTAAAACCATCAAATTCAATTTTATTCATTTTTACATTGATGTTGTAATTTTTAATCCCTTTCTCCATGTATGAGATGAGGATGAATAATTACCAAATCTATCCAAATTTTGGCCATCACCCGAAAATCGCAGTACTAGTATACTTAATCGCTTTCTCGGTATAAATTTCTCCATATATAATGTAACTGCCGCTCATATTTCCTTCGAATTGTTTAATGGTCTTATCGATGCATAGATTCAATATCTAGGGAGGTGAGCAAATTTGCATTACTCTTTTCTTTACGTTTGTCTTTACAACATCTATTCACTGTCGCCTGCCGTCTATGTGTATTAAAAGCATGTATCAATTTCGTGATGTTGTAACTCATCATTAATTTTTAGCCGTTTCTTATTTTTTCCTTGATTTAATCAATTGCCTTCTTAATTGGAACTGCCTTGATAACTTGCCCAACTAACGTGCCTGAAATTTGAATAATATTAAAAGCTTGTATGTTCCACCCTTCTATATTGCTTTATTTTAACTTATTTTATGCAAAAACTGCATCTAATCACTGCCGCCTGCTCTTTATAATCTCCTATATTTCATCCTAAGCTCTTATTAGCTACCCAGTATTATACTTATTCTAGTCAATATTGGCAAAGCAATTTCTTCAGACCCTACGCTAATTAAAGTGATGTCTCGTAATTCTCCATGTTCCTTCAACTTTTTCCTAGGCAAGACTTCCACACACACAGTATTCATTCATGCTTCTTTGTATATTTAATTTTTGTGACAATTTTTCCATTTGTATGTTTCCGAGCTCTTTTAATTTCTTCTCTCTTGTATTAGAAGTATTAATTTGTCTGTGGCGGTCCACAGTTTTTTCCAAGAATGCAGTCAATGTCGTATCATCTTGCTTTGATCGATCCTGCTATTTTAGTATTAGGTAGACTATAATTGAATTTCCTCCTATCCTTCTCGCTATAATCGTTTAATAAATACCTCTGATTGGTTTCTGTCCTTATAGCAGGAGATGATGTGGTGTGCGCAAGGGCGCAAAAATGAATATCAATCCCAATATTTTCTTTAATTGCCAAACCTCGGTGTCTAATTAACGTTCTTTCTTTTATAGGCTTAGCTAACAGCTCTTCTCGCTCCTTAACCTTCCGCTTCGATTTGCTGGGATCAAAAGGGCCGGTATCTGATTCGATATATAATTAATAATATGTAGTTAATGTAACAATAATATGCAATTCGAACACTCCACCAGTGATAGAATTGCATTTTTTAAAGAAATAGGAATAGACCCATTCATTCATACCCTAGATGGATAAGCTTCCAAAATTAAAATACCACATTAAAAAATAAACCCGTGAGCAAATAAAATAAAGAGATGAAGAAAGTGTTAACTGGACCGAAGGGTGAAGGACCAACCGTATTTATTTAGAAGAAAATGGAGAGCGGAAGCATTGAACCTCCAAGTCACTTGTAGGTTCGATGCTTAATAACTCTAGCAACTCTTGCTATTCCAAGATTCCTTAATTCTTTTTTGACGTTCCCGGGAAACTCTTCTTGTACGATAACCAGGGATCAATGCAAAAGCGTAGAATTCTTCCAAGAACTGATCACTTTAGTTATCTTTCCAAGAAATAGATCATGCACAGTCCATGTCTGCACGTTTTTAAATTATTTCAATATTCTCCACTCAATCTCTTCTAGAAAGGCTGGACTTAATTTTCTACTAATTCGGTTACTTAGATGGGTTATTTCAGTTAAAGATTGCATTCATTTGCACATTTCGTCAATGAGTGATTTAGAACGAATAAAATTGGAACCGGTCTGAATAAATAACCGAAGAAGATTCTCGACGTGTTTGGAATTACTCTCAAATGCTCCAAGAAAAAAAGCAGAATACAGATTCATCGCTAATTCAAATGAGTTTTTATAGTTAGGGAAACAAATATATGAGCTCTAAAATACCCATTGCAGAGACAATGAAGGACTTACATTGACTATTCTCGTAAACTGGAGGTCGTGAAGGGAAAATGACCCATTTCAGAAAGAATGGCTTCCTTTATCTTACCTTAAAAAAATTCTAGACGATTATTTAATCTTCCTTACTATTCCTCTGACGGTTAATATCCAGTGGTTAACGAAGGTGAGATAACAAATTGGGACAAATTATGTATATTCGTGAGTAAGAGTATTAATGAAATGCTACTAACTATCCTTCTTAGGAGAAATACTTGGATGTTGTTCCACAAAAACAAAGAGTTGAATAATTTAATTTATCCCCCCATACTTGGGCTGCAAGGTTTACTATCATCTAAATATTTTTCCTATACGGATTTTTCCTAATTCACGGGTGGTGCCCTAACACCCCCCGCCACACGCCCTTGCGGGATATTGAGTAGATGTAGATGTAAAGATTTGATTTCTATGAAGAAATGAATCCACTGTTCAATTTCAACAGCTAAGGTTCTACATTTTCTATTTCTAGAGTATCAATTAAAATTGTCACGTGGTGACGATTTGTCAAACCTATAACATTATCCGACAACGATGCAAAATTATTTTTCAATAGTTTCGTATGTAGTTACGGTGACATTAAATATCCGCGCGGATATTAACATGGTTACACTGGTAATATGAGATACCCGTAGTTTTTATTTTTCCATATTACCTCCAATTTCAGAATATTTTCTTACTTTTCTGCAGCAGATTGCCGCAACGCAAAATAAAGGGGTGTGTAAGATTAAAATGAAGTACCCATTCATTACCTTTCCAAAATCTAACCTACCAAATACCAGGATGACAGAATATGCCCATTCCCGATTATAAATGTTTGATACACAATGAGGGTATAAGGATTTCACGCCTACAAGACTATGTAACGCGTGAAATCAAAGAAAATGATAAGTACATGCAAGGAGAAAAAATGATTATATTGCGATTTTCTAATATTATTTGCTCTAATCAAACACGTATATTCATAAAATAAACAAATACATTAGTGACAGAGAAGAAAGTAGACGTTATAAAATATTATAAAAGTATTTTGATAACTTAAATTTCAGAAGTGATGGAAAAATACAAGCCGTGCCGCAGTAAGGAAATGCACCTTCAGCAATTGTTAAATCAAAGCGGGAAGAATTCGGAAGATTTCCAAAAATAATAATCCTTCATAACCGAACGAGGTAAACGAAATCAAAACGAAGACAATGATTTTCGGCATAAATACGTGCAGAGTGAGCACAAATGTGAACTTAGGAAATCGAAAGCTAGATGAATAAGAGAGGTTTAAAATGCTGAAATTTCAAAGTGTAAAAATCATTCACCTTGACCGGGATCCCAGTCAAAGTTAATGATTTATCCACTTAAAAATTCTGAAGTTTAACTCATATTAGCGAATGACTACGTTGAAAAGTTACTGTAGCGGCTCCTCCCACAGTTCTTTGAACTATGAGTTTAGTTTCCAATGCGCTGTTTTCAGCCATTGCTCTGCTATGGCAGGATTTACGCCAGAATTTCGAATAATATCATTTTGTGTTGGTGTTCAAGTTTTCACAGCAATTTCCATTTGAGCTATATAATTTTTACGCGAGTTCATGACACAAACTAGGCATATTCATAAAGTAAAGGCCATTTGCTTATATTTAAATAATGGCGCTTCAGAACACAGTTTTACTCCTCCAGCGCCATCTACTGATTCAATGAGAAGCTATGGCAGCATTTGTTTTGTTTCAGAAGTCGTTTGCTTATCCGTGTATGCAAAAGGATTGTCGGCTGCTGAAATTCATCGGGAGTTATGCCTAGTTTATGGACCTACTGTTATGAGTGAAGGAAAGGTTAGACAATGGTGCCGTGATTTTAGAAATGGACGAACAAATGTCCATGACGAAGAGCGAAGTGGAAGGCCCAGTATTCTGACCGATGAAATCGTTTCGCAAGTGGAACAAAAACTGCGATGTGATCGTCAATTGGCGATTAATGGCTTGGCTGAACAATTTCCTCAACTTGGACGCACTACTGTCTACAATATTATCATGGAAAACCTAGGATACCACAAATTGTGTGCAAGGTGGATACCGAAAATGCTCACCGCCCACCACAAAGAGCAAAGAATGTCCAATGGACGAGAGTTTTTTTTATTATGCATGGTATATCAGCCTCTAACGACAATTACCTAAGTAGAAGTCATCTGAACAGGAAGAGCGAACCGCTGAGGTGTTTGCAATACAAGGTATGTCCAATAGGCAGTAGAATATCACAAAAATATGCACAGAAAATGTATTATTTCATATATTTTTGGTCTCTGAATTCTCTTTGATCCCAAGTTATAAAGTCACATGGCTTGAGGGATTAGGAGTAAAGGGCTTTAGGCAATATATCTATCTATAGAGACATTAACCGTTTGAAGCCTTGATCGTGCAAAGTGTATAAAGCAAGGTAAATGGCTCATTAGTATAAGACTGAGGCACGCAAACTATGCCTTGAATTCACCCTAATCAACTTTGGCAACATAAGCGATGTCATTCACTAGCTCTATACTATCTCAATGTACCCTAGCACCGAAAGGTGTCGTGGAGCCTTGACCAAAGTATTTTGAAAAGTATAATGAAGGGAGGGACTTTCAATAACTGGTCATGTTTAATAATGCATATGTTTACTGTTTCAATTTTCATTATTTACCCATAAATATTAACATTATGAAAAATATTTCCACTAAAATTACTTTAAAATGGATATGATCTCATTTCAAACTTGTTCACCAAACTAGATTGAGGATCAAATTTAGCACATCATGCATATTTCCCTCCTGTTTTATTTCTAGATTATGAAGTAATGTTCAGGAGGACATGATTTCCTTTCGCAAATTACTACATTAAACTTGAAATTCTCAAAAAGGCAACAAAGCCCTCATTTACGCTTTCTTTGATAGCCTTTATTACTAATCATGTTTAAAATATTCGGCCCATTCAATCGGGTGACTATTATGGGGTAATGTTATATGATGATGACTATAATTATAATGCCATGAATATTGTGTGGCGCTAGAGAGGTCAAAGCTCAGTGGGTATGTGTGCATATACGAGTCTAAACTAAGTTATAAAAATAGATATAACTCACCCATTAGATTTGAGGATCCAATGTTGTGAGTAAAACATCCCGTTGTCTTTCCGCTAAATACCTCGAGCACTCCATCTAAAAAAACAAATGTAATGAGCACTCAAACAAAATCGGTATAATCTGTGACAGACAAAATTAAAGAACCCTTGATTTCAACCACGGAAAATCCGTGGAATTTACATATTTTACAGAATAAACGGAAATTCAATATTACACTATATTTAGAACAATACTTAATTATTTTCCGTTAAATTTGTAAATAGTTTGTTTTTTTGGGGAAATAAAATTGTTTCGTCATGCTTATCAGAAGAGAGTATGAGAGAATTACGAATATATTACAGCAATTTGAATTTTCAATTCTCTATAAAAATGAATTTAGCACTGCGTTTTTATTATAAAATCATCATAAAATTATTAACTGCTGATCTTAAGTCATTCTGTAAAAGGTATGAAATATGGTGGTACAGATTTTTCGAAGGAAATAAAATTTATAAAGTCTATCTACCTAGTCGAGACACCTAAACATTTTATTTACTTTGAATATCTGAATAAAAAACCATCGTAATAACTTAACTTTTCATGTACAACTACGATGGAAAATACACAATAATATTTCCATTAAGACGTATTCGAAGTCGAAAATTACCATTTCAAAACCCTTGGAGCAAAATTTACCCCGTAATTATTTGTTGTAAAGAGACTAAAATCAACGTCAGAGGTTGAAGAGAGGGTGAAGAGGTAAGATGTTATATGCTTCCTCACAGGGCCGCTCCCTCCGTTCAGCCCTCTGCCGTATTTCCAACCTCCCTCGCATCAGCTTTTTATTCACCGACGCACATCGAGAGCTTCTGCGGAGGCGAAACGAGGGACGAGGGAGGAAAAACACAGGGATAGAGCAAGGTAGACGGCAGGAATCCTCTTAAGGAAAAAACAATTTCAACGGAAGCAATTTTTTTTAAATCAAAGATTTCCTGCCTTTTTATTTTTCATTTCTCTCCTCCATTTCTGCCGATTTCGAACCAAACCGCTTGATCCGTGGCAGTCCGAGGGGAAAATGTCAACAAAAAATTTTCAAAACGGAGTAGGAAAAGTCACAAAAAAATCGTATACATATGAAAATCTCTCTCGCAGGAAGTGGGTGGTTTCGGTGGAAGGGTGTTTTCGGTGGGGATGAAGGGAGGAGATATGGACAAAGAGGGAGGAAGAGGGGTGAATGTGGTGCCGGGGGAATTGAGGGGGAGAGTCTTTATGGGCCGTCCGGCGCTCGCCCTGAGCGGCGGAGGTCAAAAAGAGGATCAGAAGCCATCACAGGGGATGACCAAGGGACGTCGAGGGGATCGGTGCTTCAAAAGTCGCTCGCCAGAGGAATTAGAGTCGTCCGATTTGAGCGCCGCCCGCATCAACTAGCTTCCTCTTGCGGAACCTCATATCAAATGCATGACGCTCCTTGCTTTACAGGTATGTGTGCTTTGAGCGGAGCGCGAGCCGGGAGCGGAGGGAGGGAAAAGAAACGGGAATGTGTATACATGTAGATATATATATTTATTTACTGTCGTTTGATGAATGAGAAAAAAGTCGAAAGATGACCCTCCTTTTTAGAATTTTACTTTATCAAAAGGAAGGGGTATTTTTTTTAAAGGTTTTTCAAACCCACGTAATGTTTCGGAATGGTCAAAGCACAAGCGTTCAAAGATAAAAATCCCCTACCCGCAAGCAGAAGATGGCACTCCCGCATTCATAAATTTGGCTTAAACGGAGATCCGAACAAATGTTTTTTTTTGTGTGCAAAGAGAAAAACAAATATTGACTCTTTCAAGAGTTTTCAAAGTAAGTACCGTGATTATATGTTCTCGGAAAATATAAGAATTTTTTAAATATTTTTTTGAGAATCTGTGAGTATAAATTCTTGACATAATATCATATATGAAGATGCGCAACTGAGGATACGTAACCGTTGCTTGCTTAGTTCCAAAGACCTATTGAATACGAAAGAGTCCTTCTACATAACAGGCCAGTTGCTTTTTACTTCTCAAAGCGACAAACCATTCCCTTTTTTACTTGAGTATTAATGAAATACCGCTACTTATATTGCGCCATTTTCTGTTGTCGTAAGGTGACATATGTTAATTATTTTAAATAATAACGTCCACATCCTTCTACATCTGATAATGTTAATACATAATTGGGAATCATTACTCTCTAAATAATTTAAAATCAGAGATCTTGGAATAATATAATCGGAAAAAATTTTTTTCGACATACCGAGCAATGGCATGCAAGTACAACCAACCACTGATATTGATCAACTGACAATGATTGGCTAAAACTTTGTCAACAATTAAGTAACATTGGATTGCTAAGTTAGAGAACAATCGCGTTAAAATAATAATGTAGCTTGTTTCAAAATTCCATTCGAAGATCTATACTCTTAAGAATGCACAATTTAGATTTTGAAAACCCAAATCACTTGGTACTGACATCAGGATACATTGGTATAGAAAGTCAGATGTATTATGTTTCTCGTACTAGCAGAGTGTATGGAATGC